>JBAMYA010043180.1:0-13658 GCA_037176975.1 Arrhamphus sclerolepis
GTGTGGCGTTATGTCTGATGTGTCAAACGCATTAAAAAATAACTTGTTAATGAATTTTAAACGTCGCATGACATTCGAAGCTGTGCTCCATGGTGAAATTCCTCCTGAGACCTCAGGGGTCTCATTTATGAAACATAGTAGGATCTAAGCTGACATTTCTGCAAACTGCCTTTTAATGTTATCCAGTTCTCCCAGTGTAGGAAATCTGTATGGACTGGTCATATTAACGCCATTCAGGACGCAGCATTACTGCGCTTTGCGCTGGCTGTCATATCCCAGACCTATGGATGATTTCACAGGATTATGTTGTTCCTAAAAGTGACTATAGGCAGAGAACCAACTAATTGTTGATTATGTTAAACATACACCTCTCCGTTAATTCGCCAGGAACCCCGGGGTGGTTAACACAGTCTATATTTTAACAGGGATGTCGTGGTTCCGGCGAGTCAGTATCTCCAGTACTGAACTCAGTTCAGCAAACAGATCCAGCAGTAAAGCTCCAGGGAGTCTAAATCAGCTAAATCTAAATCATCAGACCATATCTGTAGATGATGGAACCTGAACATCAGTGACTTCAAAGTAGTGGTGAGACTTGCTGACTGGTGGTGAGGATGATGAAGAGAACAAAGGCAGAGCAGTAACGGGTGGAAGCTGAAAAAGGAAGAGTGCTGTTTGTGTGTGTTTTTAGAGAGAATTTGAGACAGAATCTGGGTGGTCAGGAAGTACTTCCAGATGACTGGACAGCTGTAGCTAATATAATCAGGGGGACAGGTAAGAGAGTACTTGCTGTGTCATCTGATAGGAAAGGAGTCTGTACAGGGAGAGGTGCCAGAAGTGTGATGGGAAGATAAGAAGAATACTTTGAAGAGCTGATGAATAAGGGAAATGAAAGAGAACCTAGAGTAGAAGAGGTGACTGTTGTGTAGCAAAGATTAGTCAGGCTGAAGAGAGGAGGGCACTGAAGAGGATGAAAGGCAGTTAGTTCTGATAATATACCTGTGGAGGTATGGGAGTGTCTAGGAGAGTGGGCAGTAGATGGTTTGACTAGGACATTCAACAAGATCCAAGAGAGTGAGAGGATGCCTGAGGAATGGAGAAGAGTGGCCATGCTGATTTTCAAGAAGAAGCAGGGAGATGTGCAGAGTTGTGGCAACTACAGAGGAATAAAGTTGATGAGCCATAGCATGAAGTAAAGCTATACGGGCAGAAGTGAGTATATATGAGCAGCGGTATTGTTTCATGCAAAAAAAAAGAGTACTACGGACACAACATTTGCTTTGAGGATGTTGATAGAGAAGTACAGGGAAGATCAGAGGGAGTTGCATTGTGTCTTTGTAGGCTTTGGGAAAGCGTATGACAGGGTGCCGAGAGAAACTGTGACATGCCACTTTGGCAAACCCTGAAGGGAAGAGCAGAAAGTGTGAAAAAGGACTTGTGCAGTAATCTTAAGTCACTGCCACCTTGTCATAAATTCATACCAATGTCATGCAAACTATTGTTAATCTTTAATTTTAACATTTTCTCATGAATGTACAAATACTGATCATCTCTATGGAAACAATGGCCATTAACGCTCCTCCTTTTGTGCCTGTTGACAGTAGTTTATGGGTCATTGGCCATTTTGCTGCAAACACTATTCTGTTCTAATTCAAAACTGCTTCAAGTCACATAGTTTTGGTCCCTAACAAAAGGTTTGTTTAATTCCAGAATGTGTCTTTAAGGCTGTGTTGGTCTGAAATATACCTTATTTTTATTTTGCCATCCATTTATTTTCTGTTCTTGTTTCATCCTGCTCAGGCATAGAAGGATGCCAGAACCTATCAAGGGCTGTCGTTGGGCGAGACGCAAATACATTTTCATAAAACAGTCCAAATAGCTACGAGTCAGAGAAATAAAAATATTTTTCACGGTTACCTTTTAGAGCATGAATAAGTGTGTCAGCAGCTTAACACATACCACTGAATCCCGGGGCCTCATTTATAAAACATTACGTAGATTTCATCCTGAAAGATTTCTAGTGTCAAAATGGTAGAATTTTTGTACGCAAGAAAGGATTTTGATTTATAAAACCCTACGTAGGAGGAATTTTACCATGGAGCACGGCTCTGCGATGATGTCACACAACATTTAAGACAGCAATAAGGTTAATTCTTTAACAAGTCCTTGAAAATGCGTTCGCCACATCAGACATATAACGGAACACAAATTACTCAGTATTGTTCTAATTTCTTTCAGTTCATCAATTGTTTCTCTCTGATTTTGCAGAACAGCATTCATCAGCACTCGTCCTCCTCCAGATGCGCATGTGCTTGGAGCATGCTTGTATGGTCTCCATGGTTACCATTTTGACCAATAACATTGATCGGCTTGCTCATTTAAATACACATTGACATTCTCGAGGTGCTTTGCATTGATCATTTATGGCTGAATGTGGGCGTGTAAAGGGGAGGACAGGAGGCGGAGCCTTGTACGCAACTGTTGACGTGCAGCTGTGATGTATAAAGGGAATTTGCTTGCTGGTGTGCGTACGTAGGGTTTTATATATCGGTATCCTTTTTTTGCGTACGAAAATTCTAACTTTTTGGCGCTAGAAATCTTTCACGATGCAATCTACGCAATGTTTTATAAATGAGGCCCCAGGTGTTAAGAACCAACCTTGGTCTAAGAGGGGCATTCATCTTACAGTTTGAGGATCCTGATTTCAACAATCAATTGTGCAAACTAACGGACGTCAACGACCTTCCTGTGGAACAAGCAACTATTTTTGAAAGTATTATTCACACCTAATGACACGTCAGACTCTACTCTGGGCACATGCAGTTTCCTTTGTGTCAGCAGTGGGGATTCTGTTGAATGGCTTGATCCTTTCTCAGTTCCCCAGTTCTCACATGATGTGGAACTGCAATTAAAATAAATAAATAATAGATACACTAAAGATGGATCTATGATGGTTATTTCTAAAGGCTTAATGACTGACATCCTTGGTGTACCTGCGGACATCATGTTGAAAATTAGTGCTTATTCTGAGTGAAAACTCAACTACAAGAGGGTCGCCAGAGCGCTGGTAGAGAAGCATCTCTGTCTGCGCGATCCAGGCTCTGAAAAAGGATTGTACTCATGGTTTCAGACTCTGAAGCTTAAACCTGGAAACTACCGGCAAAAGTTAAGTGGAGCAGGGTGCTCTGAAGTGGTCAACAAAAGAAAAAAAGAATGTTTGAAAGGAAAATATGTCAAAAAGTCAAAGGAGGGGGAGGTGAACTACTGTCCTGATCCACCTGAAGGACAGAGTCCTGAAAAGATGGAGGAGAAGTGCAAAATAATGGAGGCTGAAATGCTGAAAAAGGATCCTGATCACCAGTTCGTAGAGGATCTGATGGTTGCTACATTTTCCCATTGTAGAAAAGAGATAATTGAAGCTCAGCCACTCATCACAGAGGTCCTTTCCTGATGGCCAGCTCTGTTCCATAAGAGACAGGTAATTACATAACCACGTATTAATTGCACAAAGAGATATAATTATGTTATGTCTCACACAGTGTATTGTGTCCTGTTGAGAAATATGTTTTTTTTTTGTGTACTCCTCAGATTAAGGCAGAATTCAATAGAATTGTTACCACAGATCTGCTGGAATCTTTTCTTGATGGGCTTGATGGTTTGGTCCCCAAAACTCCCAAAAGCTCTTCATTTCACATCAGCCTTCTTTATCTTGTAGGACACAAGTGAGCAGAGAAGGGTTGCTGCTCTGCTTGGTCTGCCACACTACATATAAGATCCATCTAATGTCATCAGGATGTGTTTGTGTATATACATTACTGTATAGAAATTACCCTGAACGTTTGATATTTACATAACTTTTACTTTTTTTGTTTGTTTTTTTAGAAGCTCATATTTCATACAGTAGAACAGAGTAACACAAAAAGAATATAAAAATGAACTTTTTGCTTCTTTTTTTTCTAAATGCAGGCAATGATTGCCTGGAGTCTAGAGCCCAGAGGCATAAACAAAGGTTGTTTTTACTGCAACTATATCCCTCTGTTCAACATTTGTTTTGTTTTAGGTTCTGTTAGTATTGCTCAGTTGTATTAAGATCAGGTGGTTGACATGGTACGTATTTACCTTCAAAGGCTCACTTCTCTGATGCATTCAGACTTGCATTCAGATGCCTGTTGTGGAATCACTGCAACAGCTTGCAAATACAAATAGCACACTTGAAATCAAATCTAAACCATTCACCTGCTGAACTGATGGAGATATATTGAAGGAATAGCCCACACATGTCCACGAAAAAGCTTTTGTAATTGTGGTATTCCAATTATATTCAAGCCCGTCAAAGAGAGTTCACACTGGGCTCGCAGATCTGACAAAAGGCTGGGCAAAACAATGCCAGCTGTTGCCATTAGCAACAGAATGTTAAAAAGAGACCAACTGCAGATCTTATTTTCAAATACAAATGTGGATTCAAATGTGTGCATTTGCTTGCAAACTTTAGGGCGGATCTTTGTTAGAATGTGGCACATTTAATGGGAGTTTAGGAAATAAAGCCAGAGTGCGTTTTCTGCGTTCTGTCATTTAACTGAATAAATGATTAATTCATTAATCAAGAAACTATCAAAAGGTTAATATATGTATAATTAATGTGTTACTTACTTAGGCCAGAGCCCTTTATCTAACGTGGGTGATCTTTGCCATCAGTCCTGTTGGTCTTTTTATCTAATAACGTTAATGAGGACTCAGCACCTGTTAGGAGCAGTACTAGAGACAAATGCTGTAGCCCATAGGTGTAATAAACATAAATATGTTAACAACATGTAATATTATCATTACTGTCTTGTATATTTCTTTCACCTTTTGTTAGGATTAATTTAAGATTCAAATATTTTTTACCTTTGTCACGCTGCTAAGAAAATAAAACTAATAAATGAGACGCAGAGCTTCCTGGATACAAAAGACGTGAAAGTTGCTAAGGTTAATGACAACACTTGGCTGCATCCTAGTAATTATATTCCAGAATGTTCATTAGCATCGAAAGACACTTGTGGGTAGGGCTGTCCTCTCAACCTATTTTACAGTCCTCTCACAGGGACATGGCTCAGCCAAAATTTTTGGGCAATTCTGGCGTCCACCCAAGATTGCAACACAGTTGGAGAGCAGAGAGATGCATGGTGGAGAGCGGCGTTAGCCGCATCTTTGCTGGTGCCTGTGAGTAAGCGGAGACTGCTGTTGTGTCATGGTTAATCACCAGCCACTCTTGCAGTTTTCAAGGAAAGAAGGCAGCCTGAGCACCCCTCCAGGCTCCGTCACGGAGCCGCACCACAGGGTCCATCAGGAGCCTGTGGAGACAAACCCAGAATTCAATTGATTTCAAAAGTCAGGAGACCAATCTGTTTACCTCATCAAGCACGCAACTGAGTGGAGAGCATAAACAAAGTGAGAGGAATAAAGGAGTGAAAAGGGTTATCGTGTGTGCAGTGACCCTTCTGTAATGATACTCCCAGCCTCCCCACTGGCACCTTGCCAATTTTCATATCCAGCCCTATTGGGGAGAAAGGAAGGAGGTTTGCTGATAAAATTCTGCCCGTTTCTGTGGCTGGATTTTCTCCAGGCACAATTATCTTCCCAAAGCAGTCATCCCACCTCCTGTCGGGCAGATGTGAATTGCCTCAATAAGACGGCTGGCTTATTTTTCCCTCCTTGCTCTGGTCGCTGGTTGATCTCCCTCATAGCCTTAGCACTGGTTTGTCAAAAAAAACCAGCTTCAGGCTTAACTTGCATTATCAGCCTGGTTGATGCAATCTCTTTCTTCCCCATTGCCCCAAAATAGCTGGCGGATAACTTCTGGGACCAGTCACCGACTCCAGATTTTAAGATTTGACTGTAAAATACAAAGAAAGAAAGCAAGAGAGAGAGAGATAAAAAAAAAAAAACCCTTGACAATTGAACAAGGGAAACCGTCTGATGAAAAATGACCAGCATAAAAGATGAAAATTACTGTAAAAGTAGGTATAAAAGTGATGTAAGAATGATGGTAGATTTAATACTTTCTTTCTTCCCTTTTATTCCAAGTTCCTAAACAACTCCCTGTGTATAGCTGAAAAGTTCTTCATGCTTACTAAGTTTGAAGAAAAGTTTTTTGCTTTAAATTTGGTTTATGATTCTTGTCCCACTGAATTTAGAAGATCAGTTTCCTTCTTATGTTTTAAAATGTGGAGATTCTTTATCAACAGACATTATTATATATTAAGTGAAATATGTTTGTGGTATATAAGTTACTATATGTCCTCACTAAAGTATGTGTAAAAGCCCCACAGAGACAGATGGAAAAAAGGCTCTTTAGAAATCAAAGAGTGTTAGATGTTTGACCTTAGATGTTAATCTGCTACAAGTAGCCATTTACAAAGTGGCATTATGCCATTATGAGGCGTAACCAAATGGTGAAACAGCTTGACATCTTATAATATCCTCACCAAGGACCTCTGTTAAACCCCAGTTCCACGAAAGAAGCATTGAGCTACTCTTATTAAATTCAGAACAAGGTTTCTCCTCTCAGAAAGGGACAGGGGGTGTCAGGGCCACACCATCTAGTCTCTGGTTTCTGTTTCTCTGCTGAGCCTTATTTCCGTCCTCCTACAGAACGTATTACCAACTTTCGTTCAGCGAGCCTCCGTGCACATGACAGTTCATTTTCTGCATGATCTCCCAAAAGTCGATACGATCTTGTAAAGACAAATACCAGATAGCACTGGCTAACTGATGTAGTTTGGGGTGAACACCATTAATCATTCTCTCCTGAAGGGGCGAAGGTGACGAGTGGGCCTAACCAGTAATTCCTCGTGCATTAATAAAATCACCAGATGATCTATGAATGAATTCACGGCTGACAACGCCTTCATTAACCATGGTTCTGCAGGACCTGTGAGCACAGTTCTGTATCAAACAAAGTGGGAGGTAACAGGATTTCGTGTTGCTAAAATGATGTCTGCTCAGTTAAGAAGTTAGAGGGCAGTCCGGTAAACCTATTTGATTAAATGAGAGCGCATAATGTCACTGATGCAAAGCATCCAAATTTGTCATATAAATGTGAGCAGGTCACTCTCCAACCTAAGTTGTGTATGAAGATATGCTAGCAGAAAAAAGCAAGGAGAGTTCAGGAGTTGTGTCAGGGTTACAAACTAACATCAACTCGTGTCAAGTTTATTTAAAACAAAATAATTCCTCGTGTTGCTTTGTGCAAAACTGTTTAAATGATGCAACACCCTTACGTGCTATAGAAAGTACTCAGTGTTGAGACACTTAGCTGGCTGATGGCCACTTCTGAGCCTCTGCAGTAAGAAAAGCCCTTTTGAAATGCATTAAAATATTTACTGAATTATCTTACTTTACACTTGTGATTGTTCATTAGAGGAAAAAAACAAATGTTGACTAAATTATGCTATCCAAAGAGGCCCCTTATGTCCTGCTGGATATAAAATGGCTGATGGTAATCAGAATTGTTGAGTCTCACAGAAATATGAGTATAAATTTTTATTGTACTTTTGCTAAATAACCTTATGCTCTCAAAATTGTTTAATTTACTAACCTTTCCCATCATCTGTGTTTGATAAACCCGAGGCAATAGTATTATACATTATGGTTAATCTTTTTTTTTTGCTTGCTAGTTTTTGTTTTGTTTTGTTTTGTTTTAGGGATAAAGACAAAGAATCAGAATCAGAAAAGATTTTTTGCCAGGTAAAGCAAAGAGTATTTTATAGTACAAGAACCTTTACTTTGTGTTCGGTACAAAATACAGAGTAAGCAAAAAGGACAAAAAAGACAAAAAATAGTAGACCTATATGTGAATTTAAAAACTGGAAATATAACTTACTTATTTATTTATCTTATTTTATTTGTATCTTTTAGTCAATTGTGTGTAATTGAATGTTTGGGCATTGTTCAGCAGACTGACTGCAGTGGGAAAGAAACTGATCTGATGGCATGAGGTCCTGGTCCTGATGGTCTGGAGCCTTTTGCCGGAGGAGAGGGACTGGAAAGGTTTGTGTTCAGGATGAGAGGGGTCAGCTGTGATCCTGGCTCCGCGTCTCTGGGTCCTGGAGATGTACAAAGGCCATGACTGAGTCTCCATCTGCTAGCTGTTCAGACTCCTTACGAGAAGCATGGTTGTCATAGAGCTGCTTCAACAAGTACTGGCTGAGATTAAATTTTAATAGATACAGTTTCTGGCTTTATTGTTATGTGTAGAGTCAATAAATGCTTGAAGTGGCTATATCATGCTCATATGGAGCCATCTAAAAAAAAAAAAAAGCCTCTAGAGTAGCTCTGCATCCAATATAACTCCAAAACCATGTAATTAATTCAGAACAACTAGGACCAAGAATCACATGGAGAGCCTGTTCCTGAAAAACAAGCAGATCTGGCTCAAGTGGTTTTTGATTGGATGAATTCCTGGAGGCTCGCTAATGCTTGCTTTGACAAAGCTGATGGCAAACGAATGCATAGAAGAGAGCTTCTGTGCCAAAGGAACAGAAAATCTACTATAAATTTAACAGAAATATAATGTAACACATTTCTATGGCGACATCGTAGAAACAAAAACAAAAAGCTTTGCAAGAATTACCAGTAAATCCACTGGGTTGGAAAACTTTCTTGAGCCTGGCTGTGAAGTCACAAACCTTTGCTTTAAAATGACTGATGAGGCCAAGGGTCTTCATTCAGCATATGACCATACAAAGGTATTTCACTCTCTATTATGTCATAGAGACACAGAATTTTTTTTAAAAGTATTTTATACATATGAATACAGATAATTTTATCTAATTTTTTGAGCCCCCAGTCACATGTAAGAAGATGATTAATCATTGTAACACTGCAGAGAAAAAAGGCTCTCGTGGAACTTCGGTTTGCCTGAATTGAAAAGTAGAAAATTGCAGGTTATTCAGCCTGTAACTTCAATTATTAACTGGTTTGCTCAGGTTTCATTAATAAACAGAGCTGGATATCATCAACATGGCAATTTACTGTAAATAATAAACTCAGTCAGGGATTTCATTCGTTTAAAAAAGTCATTATGTCATAAATTACTGATGTATCAGTTATTAAATGTCAAATTTTTCTTTGGTGGACATAGTTTTATCAAAAACAAAGTTAAATACATAACTGCTAGTGATATTGACAAAGTCATTGCCATTTTTCATAATTGGAATTGTATAAAAATAAATAATCCACGAGTCAATCTCAGGATAATATGTACACAAAGTAAAACCACAAAATTACTTTGTTAGCAAAATTTAGTTTGATCCATATTTAGTTTGACCATCCTCAGCTAGTGTTTTTTGGTTTGTTTGTTTTTAAATTCATGATAAAAACTTGCCTAACTAGTATAATAATGGACCATGATAGTAAAAGCTCTCCTTATCATTAACCCAGGAGTGATGGGACAGAAACTTGGGTGCATATTCCTGTGTTAAGTTTGTACCATCCTTCAATAAGCCCTGGAGTGCCATCTCTCCCATCAACAGTAACATTGAAATCATCCACAGTAATATCCTTGATGGTATCTAAAACTCATTTTTAATAAGAATTCAGTGAATCCAGACATGTCACTGTGAGGGTCAGGTGGACAACTGAAAATACAAGAACTGGAGGTTGTTTTAGAGTATGTCAGTAAGAGGGTGAGAATGTGTTGCTTTCATATTTTGTGAAATACTTGGATGGATTTAGAATAGTTGAATTGGCTATAGTTGTCACTCCTCCTCTGCTGTCACTGCAAATATTTCAAAAGCTTAAAAGATTTGGCTGCTAGATGCGTTGAAGCAGATGCACTCATCTTGGTGGAGACCGCTTTCTATGAAGTATAATAATCCATTTTTGAAACGCTGATGTTTTATAAACACGGGTGAATAAAAGTGGTGGTACAGCAAGTAGGGGACAGTCAGTTTCCTGTGTGGATGTGTTGCACCCTCCTTGTGAAGACCCTACCCGTCAGGGTCTTCAGTAGACTTAAGCTGGGCATCTAGTTACTTCTTATTTCAGCATCCTCGGGTGGCTTTTTACAGGAGAGCGATGGACTTATCTATCAATACCAAGACTGGTGAAGGAGGTATGGTGCTAATGGTCAGAGCAAGATCCAGAGCTTGAGTCAATGTTTAATCGATTTACAGTTATGGAAACGGCCCCATAGGATCTATGTTGTAGGCAGTGTAGCCCACAAACTCTGTCCCAGGTGGATGGGCCTATGTATTAAGCTGGCTTAGAGTAATTTGTATCGCACCAATTCACAACAAAAGTTATCATAAGGCATGGCCAGGGAACAAATTCAATGCATCCATTTAAATAGAGTCCAATTCATTCCAGTTATAATTAAATTATAGTGACAAGAACAGCTATGTGATTCCCTTTCAATTAATTGGTTCTCTGCATTAATCTGCCATAAAATGTCTTCTTTGTTCATATAAGCTACAATAACAGAAAAACACAATGTGCTAAAGCTGATAACATGGTTTCTTGTGTCTTTATTGAACAGACATCAAGGTCCTGGAGTGGGTCTCTGAGCCCAGTTTTCAATCCTATTGATCATCTGGGGGGGTTGCTCAAGACTAATGTCCATGCTCAGAAACCATGCAGTCTGGATGAACTGGAAACATACGCCACAAGAGGAACGGCTAAGAGACAGAAACCAAGATCCCCAAAGAGACATGTGCAAACTACCATGAGACAGTGATGGTTGTGACCTTGGCATATTTGCTTCTTTCTTGTCTCAGTAAAATAGGATTTGTCTTTGTTCTTTTGGAACCAAATAACCACAAAAACAGTTTTGTTTGATTTCACATCATGCAAAACAGAACTGCTTTTAATTACTTTTATACACATTACATGCAAGCTAATGGCAATGTTCACAAATATAATGCGTATAATGCTGTTAAATATAGTTGTCAGGTTTCTCATAGCTATTTACTGTTTTTGGGGGTTGGTTTGTTTGTTTTGTTTTGTTTTTCTTTAGTCTAAATACATGTGTATACATGTGTAGTTCATCCCAATAAATTTCTACAGAAGGAATTTTACCACCATAAAGGTAGCTACAGTGCTTTAAATGCATGCATCGACATATAATTCACATCTCATTCATTTCTGTGCGAGCTCGGCAGGGTTTTTGGTTGTCTTGTATGTCTTGTTTTGTTGTCGTTGTTGTTTTTTAATTATAATTTAAAATTTAAAAGTGTGCAGCAGTTCAAAGAGGATGAAAGAACCCCCTCTGCTTGAAGTTGCGTCAGAACATGGAGGAAAAAGATGTGCTGGAAAAGGAAATAAATCAGCAGGTGCAAGTCGCTTATATAGAGGAGGAAGAGAAGATGTAACTGCTACAGAGTTCAACCTGCCTTTGAAAAATTAACTTGGATCTACACTGATCTGCCTGTCTTTCCAGTCTTGCTCTTTTTTTCATATTGGTACAGCTGTCTCACAAATGCGTACAACTGAAGACAGCCTTTCTTACTGTTTGAGAAAGTTCTACTTGAGGTGTTGGCATCATTACACATGATGTCAAAACAGTTTTTAATTAATCTCTATTTATCACTGAGGTTGAATTAAGCATGCTAACAAGGTTACTATTTTGAGTCACTCAAACATGAGCTTTGGTATTATATGGGAACAAAAGTTATCTTTTAAGACTTCTTCTTTTTTCTGAGAACTTTTTAACTAATTGGACATCCATAGAAAGTACTGTATTTAGCAGAAGCAGTCGCGAGTTCTTCATTTAACCAGCTTAACAATGTGTTTCTTCTTCACCTTTTCACATACACTTGTACATTAATCAAAGCTGCCATCATTGGTCTTCCATACGGACGCTCAGGCTACCAACCTTTCACTTAGTTGAAACAATGTTCTTTCACAGCTGGCAACAAAAAAGTTACTTTATGCTTTCAATATTATTCAGGGAAAATGTTTGGAAAAAAAGATTAATTGACTCAACTTACAGGAGTGTATCTACAATCCCAATCCAGAAAAATAGAAAACTCAGTGACTTTAACATTCATGTTGAGTCATTTTTTTTGCCAACAGCATGAACTCAAGATATTTCATGGTTGTTGTTTTTTTCTTGTTTTTTTGTTTTTTGTTTTGTTTTTTTTGTTTTTTTTTTCTAGTGGGCTTCATTTTATTTGTTAATAAGAATCCATTTTTGAATTTCAAGTCCCCAAAAAGCTGTGAGGAATTGAGTGTTATTAAGGTGGTGAAATTGAAAAAAAAAGTTGTTTCAAACTGGTGACTGTCATTATGATTTGATGAAAACGCATCATCCAGTCTTTGAGCAGCAAAGATGAGAAGAAGACATTTTCCTGGGACTAATAACAATAACGGGATGGGCGTGTTAACGCCTTAATAATGCATTAATAATGTGTTAATAACGCCTTAATAACGTGTTAAGGTATTAGCAATGTTAATTATTTTGGCACGAGTTAACGCACTTAAAAACAGAGAACACCTTTTACTTTGAATGCTGTTCCTCTCAGAATCTGAGCAGACAACCATGGTTCACGGAAAATAACTGGCGGGGATCAAAAAATGGAGAAAGGTGAATCTATCATGGATATTTTAATTTTAAACTTCTTCCAGACCGTAGAGTTGATAGAAGAAAAGTTATTTGTAGACACCGCAAAGCTGAATCTTTCTATCACCGGAGCAGTGTTGAAAACTCTGCAACTTTGTCGCTAAACTTTCCCTTTTGGTGACTGTTTTTTTTTTCCCTTTGGCAGAAGCAAATCGTGACAAATCTAGCAACTTTTTCTGGTGTTTTGGAGTCTCTGACGTGTTAATGTTAGGCTCATTTTATTCTATTTTCTGTAACATCCTTTTTTAAATATGGCTTTGCAATATGAATTTTAAATTTAGCTCATATTTTCATGATGCATCACGTGTAGATACATAAACAGTTTTCCCCTATAAATTAACAGCCACTCATGTGACAAGAATTATTATAGTGCATATATATCTGATTACTAATTCTTTATTATTAACTCTTATGGGTACTTCATTAGGTCACTTCAAGCAAAATGAATTGTTTCCAGTTGATAACTAATCCATCAGATTCACTGTCTTAGAAAGTAGCGTGGTAACTGCAAGTAACAATTCATCAAAGTATAAAGTAAATAAAAAGTAAAGCCATCAGCAGAAGTGATAGCGATTGCCATTAGCACTGCTGGGTTCTAGAAAACAGCTGCGTAGTTGTTGACACTGATCAGTGAGTCACTTCTTATAAACAAAAGCCTTTCAACAGTGACAAACTTTATTTGCCCTCAAGGGAAGCGCATAATTACTGCGTCAAGAACAACAAACTGACAGGAATAACAAGGAGTAAACAGTAAAGATCCGACATTGTCATCATAAATCAAAGAGTTTCCAGTAAATTTACAAATAATGACAAACTGATAATGGCACAAATGTCAGGCATAAATACATTTTAACATCAATCATTCCAACCTTATTTATATAGCACTTTCTTTACAATACAAATGGAGCATAAAGTGCTTCACATGGTAAAAACAAAATAAAAACAGAGTCATTCCCACCCAACCACCAACACCCTTCTCCTCTAACACACACAGGCAGACCTGTGACAAATGAGTCACAACGTGTGCTTTCATATAAAAACACAAAATCAGCACATTTGG
>JBAMYA010043181.1:0-13657 GCA_037176975.1 Arrhamphus sclerolepis
TGAAAACAAGTTATCCCAGTTACAGTTAATAACTTAAAACTGAAAAGTCATAAAGATTGAAAAGATTTGATTTGTTGCTTTTTTTTTCTTTTTTTCTTTCCTGTCTACAAATTCTCCCTGGTGGCAAACTGGAAATAGGAGACGGAGGCTCAGCTGTCAGTTTGATGCTTAGATTGAACGAGTTGATTTGAAATTTGAAGAGACATTAACAGCATTACTCAATTTAAAGAGGGGTGGATATTTATTTACAGACATTGTAAAAGGTAAAGCCAACAATATATTTGAAGAATCGCCTCTTTAACAAAAACAAAACAACTGGTAAATCTTTTTCATTGTTTTTCTTTTGTTTTCTTTTCATCATCTTATAACTGCTGTGGCAGACTGATTTCATGATCTCCAACAAAACAAAAAGCTTAAATAAATAAATGGCCTTCAATTTATTGGCTCGTCTTTTTCCATGTGACTTAAACTAGGGTTGGGTGATATATCATATGCACTTGATGTATCGCAAGTTTTCCATGTGAGATTAAATAGCTGCATCGTGACCATTGAGTTCAAATCGTCATGGAAAAGTTTGAAGTCATTTGTTGTTTCTCTTTTCAGAGCTACACATCAAGAAAAACTTGCACGTCCAGAGACTGTAACTGAAATGAGCTGGATAACTGGTTCATTTTACACAAGGAGGAGATCATACAGAACATGGTTATCTACAAAATATGCTGCAGATGCTGCAGAAGCGTTTCTACAAAAAGCATGGTGAATTTGTTCACCATTTGAATTTACTGTCTACTACAAAACCAACAATGGCTCAAGCTTTGTATGCTCACAGCTCCACCCACATTAAATAAACTGTTAAATGAATCAGCCATGGAGAAAATTACTGTCTTCTCCAGCTGCCAGATCACTTTGCCCCATGCTGCAAAAACAAAACAAAAACCTTCAAAATGGAGAGAGATTGCAGTCATAGTACCAAAATACTTTGCCAAAGACATGCCTCCAGTTAGCATTGTGGTTTCAAAAATCTCATTTTAAAACTCTTTACCCAAGATACGAATTGCCTGGTTGTAATAGTTTTGAAAGATTTTTTTTTTTTCTCAAAGATGTCTGTTAAATGTTCATTCGCTATTGTTCCATTGAGCTGCTTTTGGTAAAAAAGAGCTTTGAGAACTAGTATTCACTCACCCATCCACATAATCAAAATCAGGTGTTCCAATCACTTCCATGTATAAAATCAAGCACCTAGACATGCAGACTGTTTCTACAAATATTTGTGAAAGAATGGGTCATTCTCAAGAGCTCAGTGAATTTGAGCATGGCGCTGTGATAGGATGCTACTTGTGCAAGTCCAGTCGTGAAATTTCCTTGCTCCTTCATATTCCACAGTCAACTGTCACTGGTATTATAACAAAGTGGAAGTGATTGGAAACAACAGCAACTCAGCCACAAAGTGGTAGGCCGCATAAACTGATGGAGCGGGGTCAGCAGATGCTGAGGCGCATAGTGCACAGAGGTCGCCAACTTTCTGCAGAGTCAGTTGCTTCAGATTAGCTCAAGAACACTGCGTAGAGAGCTTCATGGAATGGGTTTCCATGGCCGAGCATCCAAAACCATACATCACCAAGTGCAATGCAAAGCGTTGGATGCAGTGGTGTAAAGCACGCTGCCAGTAGACTCTAGAGCAGTGGAGACACGTTCTTTGGAGTGATGAATCACGCTTCTCAATCTGATGGATGGGTCTGGGTTTGGCAGTTGCCAGGAGAACGGTTCTTGTCTGACTGTATTGTGCCAAGTGTAAGTGGGGGGGTATTATGGTGTGGGGTGTTTTTCAGGAGCTGGGCTTGGCCCCTTAGTTCCAGTTAAAGGAACTCTGAATGCTTCGGCATACCAAGAGATTTTGGACAATTTCATGCTCCCAACTTTGTGGGAACGGTTTAGAGATGGATCCTTCCTCTTCCAACATGACTGTGCACCAGTGCACAAAGCAAGGTCCATAAACACATGGATGAGAGAGTTTGGTTTGGATAAACTTGACTGGACTGAGAGCCAGGCCTTCTCGTCCAACATTAGTGTGACCTCACAAATGTGCTTCTGGAAGAATGGTCAAAAGTCCCATAAACAAACTCCTAAACCTTGTGGGCCTTATTGAACCCTGTGGATTAAGAATAGGGATGTCACTTAAGTTCATATGTGAGTCAAGGCAGGTGAGCGAATACTTTTGGCAATATAGTGTATTTCACATCAGAAAGACTGAGTAGCTTCATTTTGATTTGTAAAAGCTCCTGAGTGCAACAGTCTGGTTCACAATAAGAAGTTTTCTGAATTTAACTTCTCTGTGATTTTCTTCTTTTGCATGCATTTGCTTTACAGTATTTCTTTTATTCCAATAAAATGGTTTACATGAATCATACTGGTCTCATTTTATACTTCATAAGTTTGAATTCAACTTTTATTTAGTATTTTAAAGGATATTTCCAAATGGCAAGATACATGTGGTGTATTATCATATAACCCTAAATGCTCTTGATTATAGACCTTATCATCCAGCCCTGTTTGACTAAACTAGCATTTGCAGAAGTGCTCACTATTAATTCTTATTGTTGGAAACTTTCAGTGGGGAAATGGAGAAAAAAATGGAAATAAATACATATGTGAGAATTAATGGGAATAATATGGAAAATTGCAGGTCTTAATTGTAGTTTGGAGGGAAAAAACTGCATTATTTTTGGCTTAGAGTAATCAGATTTAATGCAAATTCAACTAAATTTTCTACTAATGTGTTCCTCCACATCCAAGATAATTTCCAAAAACCTCCATGTAGCTATACCCATCCCACTTGTAATTCCTTCCCAGTGATGCCAACAACATGCATGCACTACATTACAGTATACATATATATTTTTTTTCTCATTGTAGTATGATAGTGGGATGCTTTTCAGTACGTCTTTCTATTCTCCTCATCCAAGTGCGCTACTCGAAACACACAGGTAATGATAGATGTAAAGCAGCTGTGACCATTTTTCCCACCTAGGCACTGATCCCTGGCCACTGGTCCATACTTCCTCCTGCAGCTGAGGATCCACCACACCCCACCACCATACTCCACATTTCACCAGGACTGTTGAAGATGCTCTAGCAGTTCTTTTTCAGTCAGAGTTTGCAGTTATCTGTAATTATGATCTAATGCTGAATCGCATTTGAGGTGAACCTGTCGTTTCTCTGTTATTCACCCTTTTGACATCAACACCAAAGATCAGAGGGTAAAATTACTTGTGTATTTGAAAACTGCTGTTTGTAGACTGTATCTCTAATAACTGTAAACACTCCTTCCTGCAGATTGGGCGACCAGTTCTATAAGGAGGCTATTGAGCAGTGCCGCAGCTACAATGCTCGCCTGTGTGCTGAGCGAAGCGTCCGCTTGCCATTCCTGGATTCTCAAACCGGGGTCGCCCAAAACAACTGCTACATCTGGATGGAACGCCACCAACGCAGTCCCGGTGGGCATACACAAACATCTGCACACACTGCACAGAAATAATATATTCTTGGATAATGAACCTCCTCCTTGCCGAAGCGTGATGATTGACAGTTTTTTTGTTATAACAAACACCTTTTTTGGAGGTTTTAAAATGTGAAACATACACATGTGGTTGTTGGCTTAGTACTACAGTAAATGAATGTTTTGTTTGTGTGTGTGTTTATTCTTATTTCTGTCACATTCAATTTGATAGGTAAATATTTGTAATGAAGTACCATCACTGATGTGTTACAGGGAGGTTATTTACTATTTATTTTTTTACAGTTTGCTTTTGCTGGAGGGTTCATATCTCAGTCTGCACTGTTGTTTATAAATCTAACAGTATAACTAGATTCATAATATTACAGAATGGTTCCAGGGTTCTCTTAACCATAGAGACAGTTTGGGTTGTTGCAGGGTGTTAGTTTCCAGGTGGAAATTATAAAAAAAAAAAATTAAAATTAAAAATTAAGCAGTGCTGTCTGATGAGACTAATTTTCCCTACTCATTGATCTGTGGACCACCTAATGTAAAATAATGCAAAAAGCAAAACAAAGAAAAATCTATATTTTTTCTTTTTCTACATTCAGTATGAAAATGATTAAAGTGGGGCCCAGAGGTCAGAGGGCATTTTTTTGTTGTTGTTGCTTTTCATATTATTATGTCATATTTAAATTCATTGTATTTATTTAAAGTAGAATAAGTCATCATTTTTGCTTCCTTTTCCATTATTTTATCATTTTGCTGTTAAGAATTTGGTTGATGTTTGACAAAATTGAACACCATGACACTTTTTTTTCTTTTTTTGCAAACATCAGTAGAATGGGTAAAAATAACATTATTGCAATTCTTTGAACTACTTTGTAATCATTCTGGTTGTATAGCTGACACTGTCTTACTGGTTTATCATTTCATTATAAAGGTGTTGCAGCTGGTCAGATGTACACATACCCTGCTCGCTGCTGGAGAAAGAAGAGACGGCTGCACAATTCTACAGATCCCCGCCTCGGCATCTATGGCCTCCAGCTTGGTAAGACTTCTCCAGCTCTTCCGGTTCTTCCATTTTCTGCCCCCATTTAACCGTCTCTCCACCCAGGTTTCACACCTGCATCAGCTCATGCGATTACTGGTGATGATCTGGAATGATCTCGCTAAAAGCATAGTGATCCGTCTCGCCACAGTAAGCAGACCAGACTGCCAGTCATTTTTCAGAAGATGAAATGTGGCTGTGTTCGACCCGGCTGGTAAACTTGTTTTGTAGAACATTTAATTAGATTTACCACTGCTGGGAACAGCACAACAGAGTTCAGCCACAGTGGACAGTATTTAATACATGTTATGGAATGACTGCCACTTGAAACAGATCACTCAACACATTTGCCCTGTCATCGCTTATGTTCTCTCTTATTTTCTACTTCCTGCCTCCCTACCTGATAAGTTTTGTCCGTTTCTTTGTGGTTAACTTTTTCATTCCAACATCTGTAGTCCACATTGGTGTCTTGAGTTGTCGCCCATGTTCCTACGCTCATGTATCTGGTCCATTTTATGCCCAAAGCTTTCACATCCACTGTAATATTTTACTATCCTAAGAAATAAACTCAACAAGGGGGCACATTTCACACAAAAACAAAACTGAAACTCATAAAAATCATCAAGCTTTGACAAAAATCTGCAAAATATAGGAATTTTATTGCTCCATAGCATATTACAAGAACAAATCTTTGGTGCCTGAAAAGAGAAAGATGTGGTGATAACATTTGAACCAACCCTTTGTTTCCGCGAACACTTCCCATTGTAGGCTATTGTTTTCCACTGAGCTTGCACTGGCTCAGGCTCCCCTACCACCCTGCAGGCTCTTCTCCAACAACAGGGAATTGTATGTGCTGTCTGCAAGTGTCCAGCAGAGGGGAAACATACCCTGATTTAACCTGGCGTCTCTTCAATGGAGCACGCAGCACAGTCGGCCAGAGGTGGCCAGCTCAGGCCAGCAGCCAGAGTCTGTCTCGTTGTCTAACTGATGGTGTGCTAGAGAGACTGGGGCTGCATGCAGAATCAGCTCCCTGCTGCAGGCTGTTGCCGGCTCTATTTTTAGCACCCCAGCTCCCATGGGTGTAGAGGGAGGGGAGATTGTCTCGTTGAGAGTTGAAAGTCAACTTGTGCAGACAATGGTGAGGGGCTGCCGCCACGTGGTCTGAGAAGCATGTTGTATCTGTCTGCCTTTTGTGTCTGCGTCTTTCTTGTGCAGTCTTCCATCTGCCGGTAGAGCCCTTCATTTTCGATGTTCTGTAAAAGTCTCTCTAGTGGGCGCAGTTGTAAGATGAAAGGCTGATCGAAAGCTGGAGTTGGGGTGGCTTTGAAGTGGGTCCTCTTTAAAGATCCACAAAGCAGCTGGAGCTCATGATGCTCTCTGAGGGGAAGAGATTCTGTAAATCTCCTGTTCACACACCCATTTAAACCCTTCTTTTTAATTCTTTTTCATGCACACACTTGCACACTGAAAATGTCAGGGACAATGTGTTGTTTAATGCCTTGCTCTAGTGTGCTTCAACATGTGGACTGGGAAAACCCTCCTTATAATAGGTGGCCGCTCATCCTCCTATACCATATCCACCCTATGTAAGTGTGACAATACATTCCATTGCCAAAGGATAAATAAGGATAAATGTGACAATATTTTTTACAAATGATATAGTATTGTCACATGCTCTATTGTTTGATAGTGACAAAAAGCCAGCTAGGGGACTGACACACTGTCATCTAAAGTAAACTGTAGTTGTGTGTGTATGTGTTGGCATGCAACTGTAGTACTGTTGTGAGGATTCATCTGTGTTTTTTGTTTGTTTTTGTTTTGTTTTTTTGTCTTTGTGCAGATAGCAGTCTCATGTCCAAGGACACTTTGCCCACCCAGAGCACTACGCTGGAGGCTCTGCTAAGAGGAGAAGGTCTACACAAGAGGAACAACTCTAAAAATGATGAAGAGAGTCTGCTGGAGATCCAGGTGGGTCCATTTGAATGCTGTGTGCAAGTGCTGCTGCAGTTAGAGCTTCAGATAAATGTTTAAAATGCAAATGTTCAGCTTCCGGCACACAAAGTGATGTTACTGGTGGCCAAGGCAATTTGACAAGCTTTTCCCAGTGTACGGAGTCCATGTTGTACAAATGGACAAACTTACTTCTGGTCATTGTATTCATTCACTTGAGTTAAGTAATGGCCATAATGATAATGATGAAGGTATTTAGAAATCATTATAAAAAAAAATCTTCTCATGGTGAAAGTCAAGTCTCATCTCAACATCACGCATTCTGCCAGAAATGTAAACTAAATATTGAAACTGAGTTTCCTCTTCTTGCCTCTTATTTGTCTCAGAGAGTTCTGGAAGCAGATGCAGCAGAGGATGCTTTTGATGACGACGATTACGAGGTGGACACTCCTAAGAGGAGACATCGAGGCAAGGGAAGAGTAAGTGACTGGAATCCTTCCCTACCATTTGATTCAACTCACCAACAGATAGTGATCAGATGAAAGCTCATCTCCATGACATGACCATAACATTGGCCATCAAACTGCGAACCAGGGTGTCCTGGTGACATGTGAACTTGTGGATACCCTTTCGTTCAAACATGGTGTTTGTTAAAGAAAAACCATGACTAGCACAGAAGTCCAACAACGGAACACCATTCTGGTTCAGATCGGTAAGGCTGTTCCTCCCAGTCATACCCCTCCAGGTAACACTGTCGCTACCCACGTGAATGCTGAAGTCCCCTAGCTGGGAAAGGCCCCAGCAGAACAACAGAGTCCCCTTTAGCAACACTTTCCAACACACCTGCCAGGGACTCCAAGAAGGCTGGGTACTCTTAGCTGCCACTTGGTGCCATAAGCAACAGTCAGAAGCCATTCCCTACCCCAAAGATGCAGGGAAGCTCTCATCCACTGGGGAAAACCCCAGTACACAGACTTCAAGCCAGGCGGCTATGAGGAAACTAATTTTGTCCGCTTGTATCAGTCTCATTCTTTTAGTCACTATTTGCATCTCATGACCGCAGGTGAGGGTAGGAACAAAGTAAACTGGTAAAAACTTTAATTCAATTCAACTTTATTTGTATAATGTTTATTACAATACAGTTTCTAGGCACTTGAGTATCCAGAGCATGACCCCTGAGAAAAGATTAAGAGTCTTGCCTTTTAACCCAAGTCTCTTATTGCCACAACAGACTGGTACAGAGTTTGTAGATGCTGCACTGATCTGCCTGTCGATCTCCTGCTCCAATCTTCCCTCACTAGTGAACAAGACCCAAAGATATTTAAACTCCTCCATCTGGAGAGGTTGGGAGCAGACCCTCATTCCCAACCCTTACTCCCACCGTTTTCTAACTTGGAGCCATGGTGTCAGATTTGAAGGTGCTGATTCTCATACCTGCCACTTCACACTTGGTAATGAACTACTCCAGTGAGAGCTGAAGATCCTTGCTCAATGAAGCCAGCAGGACCACATCATCTGCAAAAAGCAAGGAGACAGTCCTTAGGTCACCAGAGCAAAGCCACTCCACTCCTTGACTGCGTCTAGATTCTGTTATGAATGGAATCTGTGACAAAAGGGGCCGGGGTCGGTGGAGTCCAACTCTTACGGAGAATGAATCCGACTTTCAACTGGTAATGCAGACCGAACTCACTCCATTTGTACAGTGGACCAGATAGCCCATACCAACGGACCCAGTATGCCATACTCCTGGACCACCCCCCAGAGGACACCCCATGGGGACATGGTTGAATGCCTTTTCCATAAATTGCAGCCAAACTGGTTGGGCAAACTCCCATGCTCCCTTTAGACTCCTAGCAAAGATGTAGAGCTCGTCCAGTGTTCCACCCACATTGTTCCTCCTGAATCGGAGTTTTAACAATCGATCCAACTTTCTCCTACAGCGCTTTCTCGATCTCCACATCAGTCGTGGCCTATTAATCAAGAGTTCATCATGTACAGTCTGTGCATACCATTCTTGACACCGTGGCCAAAAATGCAAATCTTACACTGTCAGATGTTATAATCTTATACAAGAAATCCTGCAGTGTATTGGAGCTCTAAAGGCTGGTTATTATTCTCCAACTCCATCACTTCGGAGACATGCAGAGCCCTCTCTGATATTGTACAGCAGCTCTCCGACAGGTGATACCTCCCCAATTTTCTAACTATCCACAGAAATGACAGAGAGCCTATGGACAGAGCATGTCTGTGATTGGTCAGCTACCTCTCTCCTCCGGTTTCATCATCTCACAACAACGGCATATAAAAAAATAAGAAAAAACAGAGAAAAAAAGATATATAGACTATTTGCGTGTAGAGGAACAAAGAGGAGGGAGGTGGTGCTGATAAAGTTAATAAATTCTATAATAATATAATAAAGAATATAATAGGATATGTTCAGTTGTCGAGCATTATTAAGAAAACCGACCTTTGAAAATCAGTTTCTCCATAATCCGCATTCTGAAATGGACCCCAGCAGAGTTTGACCATGGTGTATTTTCTGATCACTATTGATCATGTCTGCATTACAAGAATATGGAGTAAATAACAGTAATAGCGGTGTTTGTGGTCACACAGAGACACAAATTTCAGAAATAAAACTTGGAGAAAGTGGGTGAATCTGATATGAGTGTGTTTGTTTGTCTGAGGACAGCAGTGATGTCGCGGGCAAATGAGCCAGTGTTTTTGAATTTACCCGCCACTGATAGCCGCCGCTATATTGACTCAATGTAGCGTTTATCAGAACAGCCGACTAGGTGAAGCGAGAACCAGGTCTCCTTTCATTCAGGTCACTGGTTACTTTTTCTCAATAAGCCACTTTCTGAAACGGACCCCAGCAGAGTGTCTATGGGGCATTTTCTGTTCAGTGTTGATCATTTCCAGCTCCATCACCAGTCGCTCTCTCTTGGTCTCCATTCTTCCCTGGAGTCTGTTTCAGAAAGGAGGTCCAACACACTCTTTAGTTTCTACATGACCCGCTTTCTGGGCTCGTTTCAGAAAGCGTTGCCAGGTCTGCGTGTGGCTGTTTCGTTGTTTATTTATCCAACGCTACACCCCCTATTGTTCTGGAGGTGAACTGCTTTACAATTCCCTCCGAGCAGACGGAGAAGCATAAACAGTTTGTGACTCCATCAATCCAACTGCGTGTCTCCTAAGTAACGGAGTTGGAGAAGCATAAACCAGCCTTAAGACACTGATTATTCATAGGTACTTCACAGAACCACAGTTCAGGGCTGCTTTTCCTTTTGCTCCTTAGGGTCGGGGCTTTGGCCGCAGGAGGACAGATCTGGATGATGATAAGCCATATGTCTGTGATAGTAAGTAGGGACAAACTTTTAAGTGTGAGCTTCTGTTTTACTGCTTTATACAGTCATGTGAAAAAGTTTTTTTTTTTTTGTAATTGCTTACTAAACTTTCCTTCTTGATCAATTCTTTATAAGTAATGTAAAGTATAATAGAAATGTTACATTTTAAAAGCAAGTGATAACATTTTCTTTTCAAGAACCTCTTACAGATAAAATCTTATCCTCTTTCTTACTGGGAAAGAGCCAAATGGATCTCTTTGAGCGGATATCTTTAGAAGGTCATTATTTAATTTTTTTTTGCCTGGAGTACCATAAGGACCACGGCAATCAAATAAGCTCTGTAACTCGGTTGTTAGTACAGATTTCTGAGATGGCACCACCATTTGAAGCAAGGTCAATTAAGTCTTATCACCTCTATTTAGTCTGTAAGAAGTATTCTAAGTATTCTGTAAATGCACTTGGCACTTTGAAAATCTAGGTACGGTGATATTGGGTTTGAATATAGTTGTCCTGGCTCTGCTTGAATAACATGTTTTCCCTTTCTGTCATTTTACTTTCTTTCAGGCAGATACAAGCAAAAGCAAAACTCCAAATCTTCAACCTCAGGTCCTTTTTGTTTGTTTGCTTGTTTTTTTGTTGTTTTGTAGGACATTTTGCTAGATTTAATAGTAATTTTTAAAGTACTGTGTTTATATATTTTATTTTTTGGCCTCATATAATAATACTTTTCTCAAGATTAATTGTTCTTGGAAGTGCTCTTCAGTCACTGCTATAACGTTGTCTTGGTTGGGGTTTCATTGGACTCACTGTTGTTAGTAGATCATAAGGTTTTCCCTCCTCCTGCTTCTTCTATCACAAAGCCATTCTTTTAAATTTTCTTTCATTAATTATAAATTTTGGAAAGATATATGGTGACCCAGAAGCCCAAATCCAAATCAAATGTGCGCAATCACATCATCATCACAATAGCTACGTTCACAAACTGAAATAGTGCCTGCAGCAAATGAGGGCCAAACTTAGTGTGTAAGCGAACAAACATTTCACATTCTAATGGTGCTCTATTGGTACCTGGAGACTAGGTCGCTGGAAACAAATTTTAATTGGCCTTCCAGTTCGGCACTGTTTATTCAGTACAGCATCAATTCAGTGACTTGGAGGCTGCAAATCAAAATCCAAAATCTGAGAACCAAAACCCTGAACCTGTAACCAAGAAAATCAAGAATTCTAATTCTGTAAACGGGAGCGCAAACATCTGTCTTGGCTACACTTTTCTACTTTCTCCATTTTAGAGCTTTTTTTTTCTCAGTTGCGCTTCTTCCTTTCTTGGCTACAATTCTAAAGAGATTCAAATCAGTGCAACATCAGTCTACAGAAGGGGAGGCGGGACAAAGCCGAGATCTAGTAGCACAAGTGGTCTGAAAAGAAGAGAAAAGTGGTGTTTCAAAGTTATATCAAGATAACGACATGCTTATCTGTTGCAGGCTGTGCAAAGCGCTACAGGAACCGCACAGGACTAAGTTACCACTACACCCATTCCCACCTGGCAGAGGAGGATAGAGCCGGGGAGAGAAGCACGGTGACATCCCGCTCCCCCAGTGTACCACAGGCTGACAGACACAAACGTAAACCACCCGACACCTGCAGCTCTTTTCACGTTTTCTTGTCCTGTTTGTCTCAGTCCACTGACCAGACAGACTGCTTTACTCCAGTTCTCTCATGGTTGTACTTGTATTGGAAAAAATGTCTTCTTGTAATAATTCATTTTTAATTTGATATATTTTTGAGGGATTGAGACCGATGGAGGTTTGAGGTGTCTTTATTATCCTCAAAGGGCAATTTGCTGTACATCCAGCAGTACATAAACACATCAAAGAAACAAATAAATATAACAGTAATTATGAACTACAGGTAACTATTAAAGTGCATTATTGACCATTCAATAACACAATGAGAAATTATTTTCATAAAAGTGCAATAAACTTTAAAACTGCAAAGAAGAGGGTTTTTTTTTTTGTTTGTTTGTTTTAAAAGGTTATTTTGTGACTTCAGTTGACCTTCACAAAGCAGGCTTATGGAGACACTTTATATACAAGATAGATAAATTCATATTAAGTTGTACGTACAGTAACTCCTCTCAAGCTTACTTATCCTACTGCCGTCAATTTTAAGCATTACTTTATATTCATATAGATCAATCAAAAATAAAGATGAGAACCAAAATCAAGTCATGTGATACACAAAAGCCCTGAGGTTGATGTAAGATTGCCTTGTAAGATTCCAAGGATTGTATATCTGCATGTGGAATTACATTTAGGTCAAAAAGGGAAATCTCCAATAAACAGGCACAATTTTTTATAACGTGCGATATCTGTGTTCAGCGTGTGTAATTTGACGTGAAGATCACCAACAGTCAAGAGCAAAAATACTGTTTCAAGAAAACAGAGCTGCCATTGGGTGGAACCAAAGAACTCTCGAAGTGGCCATGGTTTCACGTAATTGCTCCCACTTTGACGAGCAGAACAATTTATTAGATCACGTAAACCTGACCAATTGAATATTAAAATCAGATTTCTTCTTGAGGCTTGTTTTTGGATTTCCTATTTTTTGAATGGAGGTCTTCCAAGACCAGTCACTTCCAGATCCTCCCTGGACAGGCGATTTCAGAGAGTTGAAGGTTTATGATCTTATTAGAATATGACCAATCACACGAGGGCCTCGTCTCCACCTCCAAATCGTCAAACTTCCCCCTGCTCCGCCTCCAGACAAAGTACGATCCGCACAGGAGGAAAACACCAACTGCGAGGGAGAGGCGCTAGAAAACCCAAACGAGCAGACATCAGCTTCGAGGGCACTTTGGCTCCACCCAGTGGCAGTTTCATGCTCTTTAAACAGATTATTTCTTCTTGTTTTTGTTTTTTTTATGTTTGTTTTTGCTCTTGACAGTTAAACTTCTCTCTTCACATGTGAAATCACGCACCTGCAAAAAAGGAAAAAAAAGAATTAGTCAAAGAGGAGCGCTCCAATTAAATAATATTTGTACATACGTTGAAGAAGATCAACATGCATGGAGTTTAATCAACCATCCCTAAAATTCCTTTTCCTGGTATTTTCTCCTTAGGTCCAAAGGGTTCAGGTGGGAGCAGCATTCCCAACAGCTACTGTAATAAATGCCAGATCGCAAATAAGAAAACTGTTAAGTCTGGGTCTCCCTGCTCAGCCTGCCAATGCACAAGTGAGTTCATGTGCACCTAAGTATAAGATGCAGTACGTAGTTTTTCTTCCTCTATTTAGAAATGCATGGAATGAAAGCTGGATGTTGCAATTTACTGTTGAAGAAAGGTTTTGTTACAGCTGTGTTTTCACCTGCACGCTGACTGTTGCTCTTCTCACAGAAGACGGGGAGAAAGAAGACGGGGTGTTTACTGGAGCTGAGGAGCTCTTCGGCACCACCTCAGAGAGCGACACTTCCACTTTTCACGGCTTTGAGGATGATGAGCTGGAAGAGCCAGCCACGAATGGCAATGGCATATCCAACCGTCACAGATAGAGCTAATCTGTTAGATTTAAACTGACTTTTTTGAAAAAAAAAACAAAAAAACAAAAACAAAACATATATATATATATGGATTAACCTCTGGCAAAAATCTGCTGCTTCTTTTTCCAATGTTTTTTGTTTGCAGAAAGCACAAAGTGATGATTTCAGGACAGAAATGCAAGTGGTATTTTATCTACTGAACATTGTTAAATAATTTATGAACACCTTTTTTTTTTTTTCTTTTTTTTTTTTTTTCCACATGAATAGAAAGTATATATAAGCTT
>JBAMYA010043182.1:0-13656 GCA_037176975.1 Arrhamphus sclerolepis
TGACTGGATATCAAAATGACTCAGTGGTATATTATTGCAGGCTGATTTTATTTATTTATTCTTTTAAGTCCAAAAGCAACAGATAAGAAAACAGAATCACGGACAAAACACATTGGTTTCTGATCAGTGTGACCGCTGACTGAACAGATGAGGGACCAAGCTTAACTAAGCTTGCTGTTAGCCTAGTCTGGAGCAGGCTAGCTGCACAGAATATGTCACCATGGTAACTCATGTGCCACTGCTTTTGTGAAACCGAACCGAAGGTTAATTCAGCCAGGATATCTGGGATATCCCGGCTTAATCCGTTATCCTGCTTTTGTGAAACAGCCCTCAGCTCTGTATTTGTGATAAACATGCTAAGTTTCCAGTGTGGGTCAGTGATTTGGAGGAATGCCGATTTCCATCGACTCGGGTGTCTCTCTGAAGTCTATCCCCCCGCCCAACACAACACTTTTGGGTAGCATGGGACAATGGGGAACATATTATTTACGTTGTTGTACAGGCAGAGCTATTGTAATACTTGTGAATGGCCAAAGGATCTGGTCTTCCTTCATAGAAGAGTTGATATCAAAACCGCTGTACTTGTGCAAGCTGAGAAGTATATCTGATCATTACGGAGGATCAGGCTTTGTGTGGTCCACGCACATGAGCACACAGAAGCAGTCTTTGACATGGAAGTCACAATGACAGCACAACAGGGGAGAGTATGCGCTTTTACTTTGTCAGGCCAATTACAAAAGGAAAGATGATACAGATGCAACAGATTCCCTCCTTCCCTCTTAATGTGTTCACTTCACATTGTTTTTCAGATCATGACAAAAGTCCTTCTATGCCATGCACGCTAAAGATGGAAAATGAATGTTTGGCATCTTTTAATGTGGTAGATGATGAGATGAGGACCACTGCCTACAATCTCCAGATGTATGGTAAGCATTGCAACAAAGCAAGGTAAGGGTAAAACCGCAGCTTTTACACAAGTTGCATCTCATCTGATCCTATGTCCCATCTCAGGATGCCCAGAGCCTCCCAACATCCCCATGATTATTATGGGGGTCTCCCTTTCTGTTGTGTGCATCGGTCTCATCCTGCTGGCTGTGTGGAAGGTGCTGGTATCAGTCCATGATCGGAAAGAGGTGGCCAAGTTTGAGGCTGAGAGGGCAAAGGCAAAATGGCAGACGGTAAGATCTTTTTGTTTTAAAAGATGAGGCTCTTAATATCTTGTGGTTTCTTTCTGTCAGTAATGATGCCACAACATCAGCAAGTCCAACGAGAAATGTATCCTATACTGATCGATGCGATGACGCTAGACATTTGATGAGTTTGTAATAAATGTTGGAACAGGAAACGCATAATAAAATATGAAGTTGAGAGGCAGCGAAAGAGAATCAAAGGCACTTTCACACACCAGTCGCAGTACAAAGATACACTGGAGATACGTTTGTGATTCCCACTCCACTCTCCAACTGTGCAACCACAGTGATCCCACAAAAGCGTTATATTTCCTCCCCAGAACATGCTTTCACAAAGTGTATTGATGTTCTGCAGTCTGGAGACGGTCACTTTTTCCCTACTTTGTGGTCCACAGGTGGCAACAAGAACTTCATATTACTGATCACCAGCTGCTTCTTTTCACATGGTGCTGAATAAATGGCAATTACAAAATAAAATTTAAAAAGTTGTGTTTCGATCTGGGTGTTGTTGTGGGACACTCACAGTAGCGCTAAGAGTGGCTGACTTCAACTGGTGCAGGCTCCTCCAGGTTGCCAATCATGGCAACAGGGTGTGTTTTTAGTTTGCTTTTTAATTTATTCAGCATTATGAGCGCTGCTCAGACATTCGCATACTGTCCCAGTCACAGACTAATTTCATCCTTTGTTTGCAGCCATACTTGTGGCCCTGTTATGCCTTTTCACAACATTTATGTTATTAGCTCCCAAGGTGGAAGCATAACAGCTGCAGATGTTATCGCCTCTGTGGCATTCACACAGCATAGTGAGTGTAATAAAGGTGCTATTGAGGTGAAACAACCCGGCTGTGTCAATGAGACTAAAACATCATGATCAGGGATTTTCAAAGCAGGCAGTTCAAACTTCCCCATGACCCAATTATGTCATGGGACCATCTAACAACCTCATCACCATTAAAACCACCAAATGAGATGTCATCTTCAGGGTAAAACAGGATGACTATTGGTGAGAATGTCTTACAGCTCCTCTTCAGCATTTATTTTTTTCAACAGTAAACAGCAGTATCATCTAAATGTCAGATAATCAAGATTTCCTTCCTCAACTGTGAATTACTTACATTTGCATGAAGCTATTTCTCCAAATTCTCCAATGTTCTATTATGCAATTAGACAATACATGAAGTTAGTCTTCACAATGAACCTTTCATATTCCGTGGCATAAATGTGGAACTATATTAACTATATTGTGCTGTCAAAAATAAGCTTAAAGGTTCTTATAATGAAGCAGTTATACACACACATACAGTATATAGTCTCTACACACAGACTTGACTTTTATCCTTACAGCAGTTTACAGCATTAACACCTGTATTGTTTGCTAGGCTCTGTGGCAAGAAAAATGCATGTGATGTTTAACTAGAAACTTGAAAATCTTACTTCAGATCTCACTGTAAGTAAAAGGTCAAAAGATCTGGTAACATTATTGAATCCAGTTAATGTCTTGACATATGTATTGGGGGCTGAGAAACAATGCCAAACTGGGGAAATCAGAATGAATTAACAGAAGTGCATTTTCATGGAGAAAAACAAAAACAAAACACCCATGTGAAAATATTTTAATGATCTCTTTCTTGATGATTTTTCTTTTCTTTGTAGGGGACCAACCCTCTGTTCAGAAGCTCAACATCTACATTTAAAAATGTAACTTACAAGAACACGCAGAGGGAAAGGATTATTAGCATGAATCACTACTGATGATAAAGGATGTTTGAGTATGTGTGTGTGTGTGTGTGTATATATGTGTGTGTGTGTGTTTCACATGAGTTTGTGTGAGTGTCACACAGAGAGAAATGTCTCTAGTAAAACTTTTTTTTTGTATGAATCTCTGAGTTTATTCAGAGATGGTACGGCACAGCAGACAACGCTGTGAAGAGGAACTGGACATAGATAGATAGATATAAGTTATTATGTATATCTATCTAAGGACATGATGAATTTACTGCTGTATACGTGCACTGCCAATGTTGTACTGTAAAACACTAACCTTGTCTGCTGCAGGATTCACTAGTGTTTGTGTGATATGCAGCCTGGAAAAGAGGAGGTATTGTGAGTGGTCAACTACTGAAAAAAAAATGTATGTAAATATACAGGTTTATATTGTTTTGTTGCTTTATTGTAAAGAAAGGCTGAGTCGTCAGTGTTAATATCTTTTGTTGTGTTGAGTTTTCTTTTCTTTTCTTCTTTTTAGTAAAATATGGTACACAAATAAAGTGATATGACCTACCGTTAAATTATTTATTGGATACATTGGTTTAATTATAAATGCATACGACACCATAGTTCTTTAATGCCCACATGAGTATTGATCAGATTAATAGTACTGAAATTCAGTTAATGTTCAAGCACTGCTATTCTTTTAATATCTTGTCCCATTCTAGCTTTGAGAGGAATTTAATCACCATTATGAGCAGAGTAAGTACTGTTTCCTAACTCTAGTACAGAACCAAAAGATCACTTTGGTCTTGCATTATTCATGTCATGACCAAAGTCATGACCTTTTCTTAGAGGATTTAACAGTAAAAAAAACAATAAATACATTGGGCTTTACCATGGACTGGCAACCTGTCCAGGGTGTACCCCTGCGTTTCGCCCGAAGTGAGCTGGGATAGGTTCCAGCAGACCTCCGTGACACTGCACAGGAAATAGCAGGTATAGATAATGGATGGATGGATGGGCTTTACCATGTGTATATTGTTCTCTAGATTTGCATTCACTTGAATAAAGTTGGGTTTCCTCAAATTCTTGCATACAGAAAACAAGATTGTATTTTCATGTCTTAATATGGGTCTCTGATTAAAATATGACACAGAGGTGTTCTGTTTACTGTGTGCATTGGATACCAGCGTCAGAAATACTCAGATTCTTCCAAGAATAAGGGTTTTGAGATCTGGGAGTATTTACATCTGTGCACCATCTGCAACTGGTGCTTCAGCTTGGTCACGAATCTTTGACGTGGCCACACATGACGACTGAATACAGAGAGGCAACCAAGGATGCTCACTGATTTTGTTCTCGATTCAGGCCGCAAGCTGTAACAAAAGGAACAAATGGAATAATAATCGGGCTTAAAATGTTGTGGGAGGAAAGAGGTCCAAGGGATGGATTTCTTTGAATGTTTCAAGCACGTTCTCTGATGAAATCTTTCAGAGCTTCAGCAGGAGCTGTCGAGGGATGTTCTGTAGACCAAGAAAGAAAAAAAAGAGGAAGTTCTCATGAGGCTCTCAGGCCTTTGAGGAACAGGTCGTCTTTCTTTCAATGTTTCAAAAAAAATAAAATTTACTTGAAGACATGTTTAGAGGACCCCTGTGGAAACTATCAAGGGACCTTCTGAGAACCAGTTTCTAGAGGTCCTTCAGTTCAGTTTTAGAGAAGCTTTCTTTCTTTCCGTCTTTCTTTGTATTTGTTTGTTTTTGTCTGGTTTCAGTCTAAATGCAGTCCACTGGCTCTCTCCCAGTGGAAACAGGAATGCGGCTCTCACAGCGGACAGCAGCAGCTCCTCCGTCAGACGTGACGTCGCTGATTCCCCGCTGAAAAACCAAAAGTCGACCAAACTTTTTTTTTTTCTATGTGAGAAAGACGAGCCAGAAATATCCTCCCTCTCTTTGACCGGGAGCCTCGGAATGTGCGGATGCCTGCTGCTCGACGCTTCATCGCGCTGTCGACATGTTAAAGCACTTTTACGGTTGCAGCTCCGTGGCGGCGGTTTTTTGTGTAACCGTGTTGTTCACCAAAAGCTGCGTGTGTGTCACCGACGAGGACGATGAGGTCCTGGAAAAGAAGCAGCTCCTGGAGTTTAACAGTAAGTTGTGAATCGTCTGGCTGCAGCTGCGCGAGCACCCTTCACCTTAACGTTAAATGAAACCCTGCACAGGAAAAAACAAAGAAAGAAAAAAACAAAACAAAAACAAACGGCACCGTTTGGGTTCATGTGCATTTGTTTTGTAACATGGCAGACAATTGTGCAACTGCACTTTATGGTAGCCTAAGTTGGAAAGAAGATGTAAGTTCACAAGTTGTGAAGTGGAAACTTGAACTGAAACTACTTTTAAGTCTCTGGGTTTCCTGTTGCTGGATCACAGCAGACTCATATTACCGACAGAGAGCTTTCTTTGTTTATTTTATCTTATACGCGAAAGATGAAGAAAAAGACACATTGTACAGCATGCATTGTGTGTGTGTATGTGTGTATATAGCCTACATACACACGTAATACACGAATACATACATAAATATATAATTTGTATGTATAACCGATATGTGTTCATATATGTGTGCAGGCCTACACACACACACATATATGTATATATATAGGGATATGTATGTATGTATGTATATATAGGCTATATATATATGTATGTATGTACACACACATATATATATATACATATATATATATGTGTGTGTGTGTGTGTGTGTATATATATATATATATATTCTGTTTTCAGATTGATTAATACTGTTTATGTGTAGATTCTTAGCTGCTAAATAACTGTAAAATACTGGTATTGGTGTCCCTGCTGACGTTAACTTCAACACATTAATAGGAGTCTAATGACATCAAATGCGCAGCAGTACAACAGGTTCTCGTGGTTTCTAATTGTATAAAAACAGTTTCAGGTCAAATTTCTGGCAGCGGTGTTGGCTGATGGTGGTTTTCTGAGGTACTCTTCTGAGGACCATGTGACAAAATGATCACGAGAGTTTCTCAAAGGTCATTGGACGGTGGTTTCAGTCCTCACCTGTTATATACCAAGATTCCTCCAACTTATTATGAACTGTAAAGACAAAAGTTGTCCCGTCCACCAGAACCAAGATTCTTGGAAGACCCTACATGTAGCAATAGCTTGGGCCAACATAGCTCCTGGACTCATTCTGGTACTTACATTCCAGGAGGTAATTTGAGGGGGGGTCTTTTATATTTTTACATTACAATATACATATTCCGCTTTTACTGACTTTCAAAGGTTCAGTATTGCCATTAACTGTCAATTTTCAGACCATCTAATTGTCATTTTAAGAAGTGCATGATTGATTAATCAGCATATAAAAGCTTTGAAAGAGCAAGCATACCAGGGATTTCCAGGATTTATTCATTTCTGGAGTTTTCAGAGTTAACTTCATCTACAGATTTGTCCTCTGGACTCCAGTCACAGATCAATCCAGCCCAGGCATCGATCCCAAACACCAATTTCCTCACTTCTGGGTTACAGTCAAATTGCAGTTCTTCTACCGACCACTAGAGTCTGGATCCATATGTGCGTTAACATTGACCTTCATGTTAGAATGTCAAACTTTACAGCAGAAATAAACTTATTTACAGTCTGGTACAAAAAACTGTTTTGGTTTCTATAACTAAATTTTACATCCATGACAACTGTTTGGAGAATTTTTATGTACCTCATCAGGTAAAATCATACAAAGTCACAGGTTTATTTATTATTAGGGAGTGTGTTCTTTTGATTGACAGCTGGCATAGCCAACGGCTAACTATCATCACTTTAGTCACTTGGTACTTACTCCATTTCTGAGATTAAGAGTCAATCCAAATAAAAGGGACAGCTGAGCGCTGTGTGGTGGTCTGCTCCTTTTAAGGTCAGTTATCATGCCATGTCTTGGTCTTTAAAATATTAGTGTCGGCAAAAACAAACCTTTCAACTTCTAAACCGATCCATATCTGATTGGTTTAGGAAGGTTGTCAATAAAAGAGTGAGTAGGGAGCATAGGAGCAAGAAGAGTAACATGGTGCCCACAGAAAACACAGAAAATAGAGGATCTGGGCTAAATTGTGGTGCTGATTAATATGCATTGGAATATATATATATATAATATGCACTTGTGTGTGTATTTGTATGTTTTATTCTCAACCCTGACGCCTCACCGGTCACAGACTCACCTGCTTGTTGTGGTTGTTATTTGAATATTTTACTGACTTTTCTTTTGTGCTTTTCTACCAACTATTATGGTCCGTCAAATTGATCTTTTGTTAATATTTTGTTCGTATTTCTGGGACCACCCCCCTGCTTCACAGTTGTTATGAGGTCTCTATTAATTTAGAGTAGCGGTGGGAAACAGTGTTTCATCTTGGGCCACATCCTCACCATGGTTACCCTTAAAGGGCCAGTTACTGTCAGATTTCCTGCTAGTTCTTGGACTTGGTCCTAAAATAATAATAACAATAAGAATGATAATAACAGATTTCTTTCACAAACTCTCAAGTTTCACAAAATTTGTAATTTTTATCATAAAAGTGAGGCTTTTATAGTAATATCACAATTTTTTCTCATTATTAGAAAAACATAAATTTTACAAGTATCAGGTTTGACAAAAAAATGAGCGATTTTTTTCAAATGTTTACTAAATCACCTCAGTTATTCCACTTTTTAAAGTCACAACTAAATCCAACAGGCAGTCTTGTTGAAATTTCCTCAGAAAAGTTCTAATTTTAAGTTTATAATTGTCTTTGCACGCTCTCACAGTAAAGATAAAGTAAAGTGGCAGACCGGATTTGGCCCACAAGCCTTCATTCTCTGTCCTCTCTAACAACCTTAACTGCACATTAAATTCTTGATATATTCATTTTCTCTAAATTCATTGAACTGGTGGGTGCAGGTAGTTTTTGTGCAGTTGATAAAAAAAGCTTCCTGGCTGTTATGAAACAAAAATGAAACAATTAATCTGCAGATTGAGCTCTGGATCTAATAGTTCTGCCGACCGCATGTTCCTTAAAACAACTTTATGTCTCAGCAGGTTATTTTTTAATGTCTCCAACAGCAGCTTAGCACTTTTACACCCTCAGAATAAGAAACTGAGACTCCGCTATGTCTCAGTTTGGGGAAGTGGAGAAGTGTTTAACGGTTTGTTAACGTGAAGGCAGAAACGAGACCTGAACTTTAACACAGCTGCATCTTCCGAGTGTCAACACTTGAAATTAAAAGTTTAAATGAGCGAAGGTTTAAGGACATCAGGTCACACATCTGCCTCTGAAGCGCTAACTCGAACATCGTGGGATTTCAGCCTTCAGGAAACACTTGTTGTGCGTTTGCTTTCGTCTGTTTTCTGAGCGTCATACCTGACCTGAGCTCAGTCTGCTCCACTTCCTTTGTTTTAAATTTAGGCCAAACTTTCAGAAGCCTTCATCACTTCCTCTTTTCACAGTTTTTAACACGACAGCGCTGCTTCCAGTTCAGTTGGCAGAGAAACATGCGGTCGTGTTAAAGTTTGCAGCAGTCGTTTGTTCTCCAGCTTCCTCTTATCTGCTCATTAGTGTTTCTGCTCGTTAGAAAAGCTTCTTTGTGACGCCTCCTGAACGTCTCTGCTGCTGCTCAGTGCCATCAGATAAATTCAAGACTCAAACCAGCCTCGTGCTTTACAGATTATATAAAATGCTTTGTTTTGGCGTATTAAATTTCTGCGTCGACGTGGAATATCAAAGTTTAATCATCACCCTCCCACCACCGTGCTTCACAGCTGGTGTGAAGCATTTCTGCTCATAGAAAGTTTGTTTTCTCTAAATGTAGTTTTGATGGAACGGGGGCGGTTTTCAGAATAATACAACACAGTTCTACTCCAATTAGAGTTTCAAATACAAAAACCTAAAAGCAGCACTAGATACAGAGGCAAGAAAAAATGTGTGAAACTTTCCTGCATAAATTTGTCATAAAGTGTGATCTGATCTTCGTCAAAGTCAAGGAGATTGACAGATATAATGCGTCTAAAATAATAATACAAAATAAATTCTGATCTCTCATGTCTTCATTGAACACACTCCTTCAACATCCAAAATGTGAACCCTTAGATTTAAAAACTGCTTGAACATCTGACTGGTTCATCTTCCTCTCATCTGTAAGCTGGCCAGGCCGCTGATGCAGCAAAGCAGGCCCAGATCATGATGCTTCCTCCACCATACTTGACAGTAATAAAGTAATAAATGAAGTAATAAAGACAGGAAAGATCAGAATTTATTCTGTTATTATTTTTGACACATTATACTGACACATTACATTACCCTTGACTTGGATGAAGATCAGATCACATTTTATGACAAATTTCTGCAGAAAACCATGAAATTCCAAAAGGTTCGCATACTTTTTCTTGCCACTGTATTACTGATGAAGCGATTACGAGACTGCGTTTCCAAAGAAAAGCTCTTGAAGCAACAGCCCGTGAGATTGTGCTCTTTAGCGCCCTCTCTGGTTGAGAAGCCCAACGACGTGTTGCATTCGTTGTAAATATTGTCGCCTCATCTCCTGGCTTCTGTTATGAAATCAAACAAAGAACTTTAGTAATACAGCTTAATATCAAGCACCATCATTCCACTTCCGGGTTGAAGCTCATCCAGGAAGTAGGTTTTGTTGTAGCTCCTTGACTAACCACTAGATGCTGGCTCCAAAACAGAGTAAATCCCCATTGATACCCCGTTAAAAGTGACTTTTAATCATTATCCATGACAACTGTATATGATGTACCATCAGATCAATTTATATTAAGCAGCAAAGCACTTATTGATATATTAATATGTTTTCTCATGCATGTGTGGATTGTACTAACCGACCACGTGACTGTGACCCAGAGCTCCACCGTTTTCCTGTAACATGGAAAACCAGACTAGAAAAGTTCTATATAAGTGCGCCGTTGTTTTTGTTGCTGCTGCAATTTAAGGTCAAACAAGTCCAAACAACTCCGAAGGTCTGTTTGAAAAAGGAGGTTCAACAAACTCGAGATCAGAATCCAGTTTCTGGCTCCAGATCAGGTGTTCAGAGTTGGTTCGATCAACTTTGATTATGTTGACTCCGAGTTACTGCGACTTTAAAAAGCCATCGTCAATGGAGCTCAGATACCGTGAATCACCATGGCAACGCCAGTAAACATAAGAGATCCTCCTACTCTTCTTCGTTGAGTTTTTGCAGTCATGTGACTTCCTGCAGCAGCTGACTGCAGTTGATGAGGGAGAAGAGTTGATGCCTGATGTAAAGATTTAGTGGCAGGTACTGCTAACATGAAAAAACAACTTTGAACTAGTTGAACATGACGTATAAAACACATTTCAGACACAAATTAAACGCAACAGATGCATCAATACATCTCGTCAAAAAAGTTAAAATCCTAATGGGACATTTTTTTTCCACACAAGTGGGAGCAGGATACTAATGTAAAACAATTAATGATAACTTCTAAATCATGTTGATTATCCAATGATTTTGCGGTGGATGGAGAAGAAAAAATGTGGTGTGTATGTGTAGGCTATGTGGGTCTTTAAAAAACTCTGCTTCATTTACTTTCTAATAATATAACAGAGAATGTTCAGAATCTCATCGTTATTAAGAAAACTGGCATCAGAAAATCAATAACAGAATTAATAATCTGTGCTGCATATTTCATTCTCAATAGAACATGAGAACAGATCAGATGTTGAAACTGAGACATTTTACCATTTCATGAAAATATCTCATTTTGACTTAGAAATGTTGGAACAGGACGATTTAACAACAAAAATTTGGGGTTTTTGTAAGACTTTTCATGACAAAGTTATGATGTTGTGAAAACTGGTGATTTTACGTTGTTAAGTTGTGATTTTGTATATTCGTTTATCACTAAAAGACTTCTCTAGTGAGAAAATTTGGATTTTATTATTTTTTTAAATAAGTGATTTCATTATATTTCATCTTATTTTGAGTAAGTTGTGATGTGAAAATTTATGGTAGAAATTTGTGATTTTTGTGAAAGTCAATATTTTATGAGAATAAGCTGAAATATAAAGTTAAAAGTTTTAGAAAAATTTGTGACTTTTACAACCAAAACATGCAATTTGAGTTTGTGATTTTTTTCTTTTGTCAGAAAGTTGCAGTTTTGTGATTTTGATTTATAATGACGAAATGTTGTGTAGTAACATAAAAGAGATGTGATGGCAAATGAAACATTTTGAAGAGAGAAAGTTGCAGTTCTGAAAGGCCATATTAAAGTTTTTATCGTCGATATAAAAGCTAAAAAGTCTCGATTAAAGAATATTTATCTGAATGTGGATTCAGGGGAAAACATCTGTTCTGGTGCTGCTGGATCTTCGTTAGACCATGAAATCCTTCTGGACAGACTGGAAACCTGGGTGGGGTTGTCAGGTCCAGGTCTGGGTTGGTTTTGTTGTTTCCATGGTAACCATAAACCTGAGTTTATCTCCGTGACCTGTGGAGGCCCTCAAGGCTTGATTCATGGACCACTGGATCTTGAAAAAAAAAAATTGTTTATTTATTTAGTTTTTACAAAACGTTGCTCTCTTACCAAAAAAATGTCACAATTTCTTTTTCTTTTTTTTCTTAATCCGTGTATCTCTGTGACTGTAGAAATAAACAGAGTTAAAGCAGTGCTGTAAAAGAGAAAGTGCTGTTTTGTGCGTATTTCCCAGCTTTGTTACTCTAACTGTTGTTGGCAGGATGGGGAACCTGATCAAGGTGTTGACCAGAGACATCGACGGCAACGCTGGAAACTTCTTCCTGGACTTTGAGAGTGAGACTCACACAAAAAAACTAACGCATCGCAACAGTTACAGCACTTTTAGCTTCTTTTTCTTTTTTTTATGTCACACTTCTCAGTTTTGCTTCACTCTTCTTTGCAGAAGTATCCTTTCCACCACATCATTTCATGTGTCCAAGTGTGACATGTTGATGGACAAAAAATTGCAATATTGAGTTAAAAAGTCACAATTTTGCATAAAAAAAAGTTAGATTTTCACAATAACAACATGCAATTCTATAATTGCATATAATAATTCTGTCATTTAAAAAAGAGAAATGGCAAAGCTGTGATATGGCCAAAACTGCAGTTTTACAAATAAGAAGTTGTAATTTTGAATCAAAAGGTTTCAATTTTGTAAAAGTCCATATTTTGCAAGAAAACAAGGGTCATGATTTTTGTAACACCTGTGATTTTTACACATAATTATGGTTTTATGAAAGAAAAAAGCTTTTCAGAATTTCCGATTTTTTTAACAACCAAAAATTTGGTATTTAACGCAATAATTCTCCTCCTCCTTATGTTCCCCTCCTCTTCCTCTCTTTTTTTATCTCCTCCTCCTCAGTTTTACAACCTTAAATCATAATTTTAACTACATTTTACACTCTTGCAGAATTCTCAATTTTGACACAAACATTTGCTTAAAAAAAGCTGTGATATAAATAAAAAAAGAAAACATGCATGACCCTAAATGAATAATACTGTAATACTGCAGAGCCAGGCTCTGGTGTTCCATTCTGCTGCTCTGCAGTGACACCTGCTGGTTTTCTGGGGTACTGCAGCTGAAGGGGCTTCAAACAGGCCGCCTGAACAAACACTAAGTTTCTAGAATTTCTCTGATGAATCCTCCTGACGTAGAAGAAGATGTGTTTGATTTATTTTTCTTTTTAATTGTGTTTTCAGACGCACAGCCTTCGCAGTCAGAGACGGATGTGTGGGAGAAGGTGAGCCAGGTTCTGACGGAGGCCCAGGTCGTCCTGGACGACCTGCAGGCATACCGAGGAGCAGGGGAGGAGATCCGACAGGTGACGTATGAAAGACTGGAAACAGAACCTGGGATTCCAGAATTTTCAGACAGTCTTCTTTCTATTTGTTTTTTTTCTTACAGGTGTCTTGACATAGATTTTCCATATTTTGTGCTCGGTTTCGTGACCTGAAAAGCCTCCTTTGTGTGTTTAGGCCATCCAGAGTCCTGGTGTGGAGGGTGTTCAGGAGAAAGCCTGGTCCGCTGTGGTTCCTCTGGTCTCCAAACTCAAAACCTTCTACGAGTTCTCCCAGAAGCTGGGTAAAGCAGCCTGTCGGGTTTTATTGGCATGCTATTAAAATGAATGAATAATTAAATAAAAACCAACAAGAATTATATCCCAACAATGTGTAACAGAAAATTACAGGAGGAAGTGAACAGCAGCTCGTTTAATTTCAGTATGAGGAGGTGATCAGGTGGGTGATGAGCTAAAGACATTTATTTAAAGATCAGGGGTCTCATTTACTAAACATTGATTAGCACCTATACTAAAAGTGTGCGTACGGCCAAAAGCCAAAAATGGCGTATGACAAGAAAAATCCCGATTTACAAAACCCTACATACGCACACCAGCAGCAGTTTCTCCTTGATAAATCACAGCTGCACCTCAACGTTTGCGTACAAGGCTCCGCCTCCTGTCCTGCCCTCTACACGCCCACAATCAACCATAAATGGTCGATGCAAAGCAACTCGTGAATGTCAATATGTATTTAAATGAGGCAGCCGTTCAATGTTATTGGTCAATAGTGGTAACCACGGAGACCACACGACACATTTCAAGCGCATGAGGCGTCTGGAGGAGGACGGATGCTGAGGAATGCTGTTCTGGAAAATCAGAGAGAAACAACTGATGAATTGAAAGAAATTAGAACAGTATTGAGTA
>JBAMYA010043183.1:0-13655 GCA_037176975.1 Arrhamphus sclerolepis
AATATAATATAATATAATATAATATAATATAATATAATATAATATAATATAATATAATATAATATAATATAATATCATAAGACATAACATAACATAACATAACATAATATAATATCATAAAAAAACAAACAAAAAAACTTATTTGTAAAAAAGAAAAAATATTGTCATTGAATGTTTTTTTTGGAAAATTTCGTCATTTGCAGAATTGTATGTTTTGCTTGAAAAATAAAATCAAATTTTGGTTGTAAAATTGGGAATTGGGAACTACGACTTTATGTGACGGCGGCGCTGGGGGGAGGGGGTGGGACTGATGTGATGTCACAGAATCAGAACTCAGATCCAGATGTTCATCAGCGTATTTTCAATGAAAATCAAATTCTCAGAGTTGCAGTCATGCTCCTTTTTTGAAAACCTAGCATACTGGGAGAGAAAAAGGGGTGGAGCTTCAGTGCCACCTGGCCTGGCTTACCTCCAGGTGCTGTGAGGTTCAGGTTTGGCAGGCTAAGCTCAGCCTCGTGTGGACCAAAGAAAGCTGCGTCCTCCTCAATCCTCGAAGTCAGTGACTTTTACATTTTAACTCCTGATAGGAAATGCCAGGAACACCTTGCTTCTGTAGTCCAGAGGACTGTGGTCCTGCTTCTTTCTGTCACCTCCATCTGGATCTCCAGTATTCACCCAAACATTGGCCATGAAAATGCTTCTCCTCAGCAGTTGTGTGACATCGTGGCTGATCTCAGAGCAGTGCAGCTCCCAGGTGTTCCAGAGCAGGACAGTGCACTCAGCAAAACCGTAAATTTTTTTTAAAAGATTGCTTATCTACCAATAAGGTAATTAGCTCAGACTCTGCTTCTCCCACTGTTCGTGCTGCCAAGAGGTTTGAAAAGGCAGCTCCTTCCTCATCTCCAGCCTTACTCATCACTCAAGTCGTCTGTAGTGTCTTTAAGTCTTTTTTTTAATAACTCCTGCCAGATTTCCTCTTTCTGTAATGAAAGCGTTGATGGTGACTGAGCACTTTTGTCCAGACATTTATAGGATTCATCCCATACATCATATAATGCATAGCCTTATTCAGGATCTGAAATAGCTATAAAGCTTTCCCAAAAGCTTTTCTGTTCCAAACGCATGGGCTTGATTAAATTCCACCAAGCCGAGTTGCACCTGCTTGCTTATTATTTATTTCATAGTCTGACCCACAATTAAAAATACAACCCAAAGGTGCTTTTCAGTCAGACCACATGTAACAAATTCCAGGCCCGCGGCCCAAACCTGGTCCTCCACTTAATCTTTTCTGGTCCAAAAGAGGGTTTAAAGACCATCCTGAAGTTCTAAGTAGAACATTTGTGAGGAAACGTTTGATTCAGTTCTGACATCAGGAAGTGGAATAACTGAGGTGGAGAGCAGCTGCTTTAAGGTGGAATAACTCTTTAATGGTAACCATGGTGATGATGTGGCCCTTTAATGGTAACCACGGTGATGATGTAGCCCTTTAATAGTAACCATGGTGATGATGTGACCCTTCAATGGTAACCATGGTGATGATGTGGCCCTTCAATGGTAACCATGGTGATGATGTGGCCCTTTAATGGTAACCATGGTGATGATGTGGCCCAGGATGAAATAGAGTTTGACACCTCTGGATTAAAGAACCAGTCTGAGTCTAAAATAACTGGTTATTTCAGATCCAGACTGGTCAGGGTTTGGGTTCGGGTTCATACCTCCATCATTAGAAGATAACTGCACTGAGGTTAAAATTCAACACAGTTCATTGTGGGGAGCAGCTGCGTTATCTCAGAAAGTCAGGATTTAGTAAACCTTTGAAAAAGATTTTACAAGAAGAAGCTGATCATTTTTGTCAAAACTCATGATTTTTTTCAACTTTTCTTTCGTCATAACAAATATCTACAATTTTAGGGCAAAAAAGTTGAAATTATACAAAATTTGCAATGATGAAAATGTTGAAAAAAATTAATATATATATAAAAAATAATTTTAAGATAAAAAGTCACAATTTTGTGGCATTTATGACTGGACGATAAAAAGTGTTTCCAGATTGGGCTGGAATGTAGCATTGGGTGGATTTCTAAAATCTGGGCCGTTCTTCACAACCTTTTTTCTGGTTTTTAGAAAACATTCAGGAGAAATTATTAACACAAAAAGTTTCCATTAAATGGTGGAGAAAAGTAGAAATAAAGTGCTGTCTTTTTCCTCATGTTATTTCCTTTATTTTGAAGTAGAAACTGTGTCAGATCTGGCAACCCTGCTTGTGGCCGCTCCTGTTTGCATCGTCTCATCGAGCTCTGAAGTTCAGTTCAGTTCGTTCACTCTCACTGGAAATAACAGATTCCTGCTCTGGTTCTGGTTCTGTTCGTGGTTCTGTAGAAAAGTGGACCGGTTACAGTCACATCCTGAATTCTTCAAGCAAACGTAAGATGGAAGCGCTTGAAATGCTACTTTTGGATTCCCCATGTTGCTGAACCTGGGAAGGTGGTGACAGTGAGGTGACGAAAAGTTTGTCACAGACGTTTCATGAGGAGCTCAGGAAAACGGCTCTGACGGAGAGCTTTCTGGAAAAGGGCTCAGTATGTTTCCTTCAGATTCTGTCCTCACTCATCTTCCTCATCTCAGCCAGTATCCCTGGAAGAAGATGCTACTTGACATCGCGTGTGCTCGCAGATCCAAGTGACGGAGACGTGAGTCATAAATTGATTGAAACAAATGTCAGTTACCTAAGAAGTCTTACATTTCCGTCTGACTGACTCACAATCTTTTATATTCGCCAAAAGCGTCCAGGATTTCGTTTCTCTGATGGAAATTCAAGATGTTTCATAGTCAGATGTTATAATGTATGCATTTAGTCATTTTGCAGACCCTTAAATCGCCAAATAAGCAAATGTGGGTCACGGGGGCAACAGCCAGAACCACACGTGTCAAACTCCAGACCCGCGGGCCAAACCTGGTCCACGCTTCAACTTCTCTGGTCCATGAGTGTGTTTAAAGACCATCCTGAAGTTCTAAGGAGAACATCTGTGAGGAAACGTTAGATTCAGCTGAGGTGGAGAGCAGCTGCTTTAAGGTGGAATAACTGAGGTGGAAAGCAGCCGCTTTAAGGTGGAATAACTGAGGTGGAGAGCAGCTGCTTTAAGGTGGAATAACTGAGGTGGAGAGCAGCTGCTTTAAGGTGGAATAACTGAGAGAGCTGGTTGATTTAGGAAACCATTTTACAACAGAAATTTGCATTTTTTTTCTAAACTCATTTTGTCAAACTTAAAACAAAATAAAACAAAAAATTGTGATTTTAGGACAAAACGTTGAAACAATAACTTTGGGACTCTTGTAATTTTATGACAAAACGCTGCACAAAGTTGATATTTTCCAACTTTATGTTAAAAAGTCTAAAAAAAAGTGATGTTGAAAAATCTGCCATTTTATTTTTCATATTGATATCAAAAATAAAATGGCAAATTTTTCTGTTTTTTTTGTGAGCAGGATTTTAATAGAAAAAAAGCAATTCTGTGATAAAAATAGCAACTTTTGTGAAAACTATGAGTATGAGTACTACGAGTACTTATGTCATTTTTTTCCAGGAATTTGCGTGAAATCTGACATCACAGCTGGTTGAGGCAGAGAGAAAGAGTAGCCGGCCCTTTAATGGTTACCATGGTGATGAAGTGGCCCAGACCTCCTCCAGTTGTGCTCAGGCTCTGGTTTCCATTATTTTCGACTTTGGTTCCCAGTAAACTGTGGCCCTGCAGCCCCTGAGGCAGCGGGTGTGGGCCGCCCCTGGTCCAGACGGGTCCTGGTGCTGGACATGAGCGGGTTCCTGCCGCGGTCTCACCTGCCTGCAGTAACCGTTTCCTGGCTGTCAGTCAGCGTGTTGAATGGGAGGCAGCTATTCTGGTGTCTGTGCTGCTTCGTTAATAACTCTCTTCTGGGAGACGAACTAATGAGTCCTGGCTCTCTGATTGCTACATCACAACTTTTGTGCGTCAGACACTTTTTGTGCTACATCACAGCGGGCGCTCTGCAGCACACGCTGGGAGCTGCATTCACTGCAAACGCAGGAGGCTATTTTAGTCTGCAGTGGCTCTGACTTCTATCCTCGTTTTTTGGATTGAGAAGATCAGATGAACTTGCTGATGTGCAGTTACATACGGCATTTAGGGTATTAGGGGAATGGCGGCCATCTTTAAACAGCCAACAGCACAGGAAGGGACTGGAGTTCCAGAAGTCAGGCCAGCAAACAGAAACACAAACAAACAAACCAACAATATGTTATGTGTCTGCAGTGGACTTAAGTCCTCAAACAGCTGGAGACGAATAAACAGCAACAGCTGGCTGGAGGGGCGGGGGTGCGGGGGTCCACATCTGTGTCCTTTCACCCACAAACATTCGGTTTTCGGTTCATCTCCGTTAGTTGTTCAGAATGAGAGCGACGTGGGATTATCTCATTATTATGCAAAGTAAAACTACTAAACTACTAAGAGGGAAGTTAATTAAAAGGAAAAACCTCAGATGAGTGCCTGTAGAAGCACTGAAAACATTGTTTTGGTTTGGTTTTTGGGTCCTTGCATTGTATACTGGTGTTTACTTGCATGGCCAGTGACTGATCTTTACATCTAAGCATCTAAACTGATTAGTTGTAAAAGCTGTGAAAGTTGATTCCATAAGAGACACAACAGAAGCCTGAAAGACCAAAATGAAAAGATGCAAAAGCTGGTAAAATGAAATGAAACTACATGATGCAAACTGAATCGTCATTTCTGTTGGATTATTCTCACAAAATCGCTCAGAAACACCAGGTTACCATGGTGATGTTGGGTCAAAAAAACCAAAACCACAGCCGATTTTTATGATTCTGTTTTGGAACCAGCACCTAGTGGTCAGTAGAGGAACTGCAATGAAAATGTTCTTCCTGGATGAGCTTCAGCGTGGAGGCTCCCTCAGTTCAGGCAGCTGTCGTTCCAAAGCTTTCAGGTAGTTTGATTCCTGCTGGAAGAAATAAACACGAAGAGAACTGTTCATGTTCACAGACGACAAACTGAAATCAGGTCAGAAGGGGGTAGGATGGCCGTCTGAGACTGCAGGGTGGAAGCTGGATGCCATGAAATCACAGTTAATTATTCTGGGTCTCAGTGAAATCCACAAAGCAATTTACAAATGGAAAAAAGGAAAAAGGAAAATACAAAAAGCAGAGTTGAAAGAGGCAGGATGAGTCCAAACCACAACCTCACAAGAACATCAGAGGTGTCTGATGAAGGTTATTTATCTCACGTATCTGCACTTTTGCACCTGACTTTATGCGTGAGCGTTAATGTGGGCGAACACAGCTCCTAACTGGTGGTGCAGAACCAGTCAGGAAGCAGAGGCAGCAACCCAAATCTGCCAGAGACCCGTCCCACATGAAGGCGATAGAAATAGCACCATTCTAGGTCACTCTTTAATAATTGCACAACTAACTTCAGAGCAGTGAGCTCGAGTGGATGTGCCAAGTTTCCTAAAGTGCTCTTTCCCTCCATTTCACAGCTGTGTTTTTTGTGTTTGGTTTCACCTTTCATCCCTTAAAGAGGTTTATTTTATTTATTTTTTTATTTTTTTAGGATTTATTTGATCAGTAAAACTCTACAAATCTCGTAGATACGCTCATTGAAAATCGGGGATCGCTCCGTTTCTGATCAGGCTCCTGAAGAGCTTAAAGCTCACACGTCCGAATAAAATCCACCGTCATCGGCGTACAAAAACACACAGCGGACGCCTTGAGGACAGAAGTAGGTTCAGCAATGTGAGAATGTCTTTGATTTAGGGATGTCTTCTTGAAAGGAGGCACATGTCCTCCATATGAGGACGACTTGGGGGCTGTTGTCCTGGTTTAAGTGGCTGTCAGGTCACAGCTGGAAGTGAACGGTGCAGATCCAGATGTTCACGTCTGGCTGAGCTTAAGAGTTGTCTGTGACTTGTTTTCCTGCAGTGGACACCGAAGGCCGCAAGCTGAAGGGGGGCATCCAGAGGAGCACGGAGACGGGTCTGGCGGTGGAGATGCCCAGCCGGACCGTCCGCCAGGCCAGCCACGAGTCCATAGAGGACAGCATGAACAGCTACGGCTCCGAGGGGAAGTGAGTGACGATTCTGAGTGCAACTAAAATAACAAATACAGGACATTCTTGAAGAAATGTTCACGAATGTTCTTCTCAGCAAGACTCTTGGGTTTTATGGTCATATTATATTGTCAATTATGTTCCTGTGTGTGTGCGTGTGTGTGTGTGTGTGTGTGTGTGTGTGTGTGTGTGTGTGTGTGTGTCATCCTAGCATCCCGGAGGGAGCATTCAGTTTATTCATGTGGTTTTGGACTTAACGTCGGGTTCAGCTGTACGGTTTCATGGTCTCAAACTACAGATGGAGGTAAAAATGTTCCATCGAAGCTCAGAAACGGTGGAGGTAGATCTGACAGAGGTGAAGAACTGCTGGGACAGATACCAGCAGTGACCGTCTGTGGTCCTGGACTCGCCTGCGGTCATGGAACGTTTCCTGCTTGTGGTGGCTGGACTCTTCAGTAGAGGGTCAGGGTTAGCTGCTCCTCCATGTCAGGAAGAAACAGGTGTGTCTGTAACATGGACTTGGAGGATCTCAGATCCAGAACTGCAGGGTCTGATCTTTGGTAGGTTTTGCTGCAATATTCACGTTGGAGATTTCCAGCTGCCTTGAAAGCTTTCCAGCTGTGGAAACGTGCTTGAGCATGGTTTTCTAGCCCCTCCCACCAGATGACGTGCAGTAACAAATGCTTCTCTAAGACAATCACTCATGTCTTTCGCTGTTGGCATTGTGTTAACTGCAACTCAGCCTGTTAAATCCGTTAAAGTATGAGGTGCTCAGCATGATGTTTTTCCTTTCTTTTCGCTTTCATATGTGTTAAAATGAACAGAAGTGATTGCATGTTATATTTAGGGAGGTTCTACATCAGCTCTGCTCACTTCTCTCAGTCAGGTCGTTAAAAAATGCAAAATGGAGAAATAAAATGAAAAATAGAAAATCGTTTGTTGTCAGAGGAGCTTTTACTCTCAGAAACCTCCAGTCAGAGTTACCTGCCTGGAAGAGTCAGCCGCTTTGATGGGCAGAAAGCCTGAAAGGGCAGAAGCACCTGTGACATCAGTGATGACAGCGCAGCGCCGCTGCACGTACAGATGTGCACCAACCCGGACGGCAGCTTGAACTGCAGCTGTTACGTAACAGCAGACAGAGTCTGACGGTTGGCTTTGGGGGTTTAAAGAGGAACAAGGATAAAAAAAACAACAATAAGCAGAAAGTTCGCCAGGATTATTGTGTCATCAGATGTGATTGCACGTTGGCATGTTGGTCTTACGTTTGGATTTGGAGTTTGTGCAGAGCTACAGATTTCTGTCAGACTGTTTCAGATCATCAGACACATTTTAATGATGAAGAAACAAAGATAACCCGCATAAAAGCAAACAAGAGTTCGAAACAATGGCTTTATTTATTCAGGGAACCATCCTGGCTCCTGCTAAGTCATCAGTTAACTCATTAATCACCTTTTTTATCGGGTTCAGTTTCACCATCACACCTAGAATCCAGAAAAGTCTTCAGTAGAACCTGTCTGACGACATCATGTAGGCTGGAAGATGGCCGATGTGAAGCTCCAAATAACACTGACCTGCTGCTGTTGCACGGGTGTTCAGGGGTTGTTGCTGTAGCAACGTTATGATTACTGTAACCAGTAAAAGTACGAATAACGATTATCTGTTCCAGTGATGGAAGCAATGATAAGAACTAAGTCTGTTAGGAGTCTAACTGGTTTTATTGGGACTGAAATGCTACGCTGTCCATCCTAAATCCCTGCTATAAAAAACACTCTCTGGATTTAACATAAAGTTGCTTTTAGAGCGCTTCTCATGGTGGCTTTTAGAGGTTTTATGTCCAGCTGGGTCTGGTCTTATCCAGCCTTTAAACTCAACCCACAACTCAGTCCACTTTTATTGTTTTAAATTTAATGTTTCATTTCAGGTAAATGGTTTCTCAAGTACTTGAGAAGGAAATTATCAGGTCAGACGTTGGTGCTGAGTGGCGGCAGTCAGTTTATTGACATTTGTGGTCATAAAACCACATTAGAAAACAGCTGCAAACAGCTGGAGTGCACTCGCCAACATTTAAACCGTAAGAGTTTCCTGCAGTAAAGTGGAACTTTGAGGAACTTTGAGGAACTTTGAAACTCTTATCTTGGTGGGATGTGGTACAGTTAATCGATCGATAATGTGAGATTTGTGAACCTTTACGATTTCAGGTGGTGAGAAGGCTTTCAGTGATGAAAGTTCAGGAGCTTCTGGCTGTTGAAGGTCACATTGCTGTGCCTTTATAACAGTGTTATTAGCGGTAAGGCGCCAGCTCAGATCCTTCCAGACTCACACCCACGAATCCATCATCTCTACCATTAACGACGACGGCCAGGCGAAGGTCTCTGTCATGTCTGAGATCGAGTTCATCTGGAAGCGTTCATGCCTCTGACTGCCCTTTGCACCTCAGATCTGTCATGTGATTCATCTTTCGAGTCAATAAGACCAATGACATTCGTACCATCCACATACTTGATCATCAGATCTTTGTTCAGTTCAGTTCATTTATTTAGAGTCCATTTACAACAAAGTCTAGTTCTTCTGAGATCATGCCCTTCTGAGATCATGACCTTCTGAGATCATCACCCTCTGAGATCATGACCTTCTGAGATCATGACCTTCTGAGATCATGACCCTCTGAGATCATGACCTTCTGACATCATGTCCTTCTGAGATCATGACCTTCTGAGATCATGACCTTCTGAGATCATGACCTTCTGAGATCATCACCCTCTGACATCATGCCCTTCTGAGATCATGACCTTCTGAGATCATGCCCTTCTGAGATCATGACCTTCTGAGATCATCACCTTCTGAGATCATCACCTTCTGAGATCATCACCTTCTGAGATCATGACCGAGCATGTGGCAAAGCCTAACACTGGACAGAAAAAACTCCCTTTTGGGAATAAACCTGGACCAGGACCTGGATCAGTTCCCCTCAGTTACCCTCCTGCTGATAACCGGCTGGATAAAGGAAGTCATGGATGGATTTTTATGGAAGTTCATATAAAAAACACACTATACATGTTACTAACAGATGTGTATGCTTCTGGTCACATGATTCGTTGGTTGCTTTGTTTTGATGTGAAAAATACTTCAAAATCCTTTCAAAAAAAAAAAAAAGATAAATTGGAGTTCTAGGATCTCCACGTCTATATTAGGTCTGTATGAATCAAAATTCTGCCACTCTTCTCTCTCAGCGTCAAAGTAATGTTTTAACTGTAGCATTTCCACCGTGTCATCTGCGTTTTAGAGCGTACGTCATATTCTGTGAAACAGCAGCGTAATCCCAGATGTGCTCCACACACTGACATAATAATCTATGCTCAGGATTTTATCACCCAGTAATACCCAGTCCACTAATGTTGCTCCGCATGTTGCATGTCAGCAGTCTTTACACACAAGTGCATGTTTTTATGTCATTAGAAGCTGTGTAATATGTAAATTTATGAATTATAAATTCAGGAAGCACACGGACACTAAATAAACACGACACAAGTGAGAAATATGAATGAGAATCATGATGATCAGAGCCTTAAAAGCCTTTTACTACCTGGTGACAGCTGCCTAAATGTTTAATCTGAGTGGTTATTAGCAGCTTTGTAAATTGTTCTGTAATGACTGCAGGGCGATTGCCCAGTTTTCCTGAAATCAGTCATTTCTGCAGCAGGAACCGCTTCATTTTATTTGTTGATTTACACCTGCTCTTGAATTTCCGGCCTGCAAGACATTCAAAAGAACCCTGTTACATGGATGATTTAGCGCTAGTAAAAATTTAATGACATATAATATAATGATGCTGATGAAAAGGTTGATACCAACAGGCAACAGTCACCCTCATTTTGGTACAAAAGCTGCGTTCACGTAAAATTGAGTCTTTGAGGAGCAAAGATGAGCGAACACCAAAGACCAGACTCTAGTTCATCCTGGACCACATCATCACCATGGTTACCGTTAAAGAGCCACGTCATCACCATGGTTACCCTCAAAGAGCCACATCATCACCATGGTTACCGTTAAAGGGCCACGTCATCATCATGGTTATTATTAAAGAGCCATGTCATCACCATGGTTACCATTAAAGGGACAGTTATTCTTTACTTTTTAAACCTAGCTAAACTATGTTAACATATTTCCTGCTGGTTCCTGGACATAAAACACAAGATTAAAAAAAAACTTTGATCATAAAGTTGAAGCTTTAGTACTAAATGCCCACTTTTTCTTGAAAAATTGCAAATTTAAAAAAAAAAAAACTGTCTTTGTGACTTTTTAAATTTAAATGAATTTTTTAAATTAGAAAATATTAACTTTTGACAACATTTTGACATAAAAATTTAAAAAGTCGTAAAAATTGCAAATTTTGTATCATTTCAACTTTTTATCCTAAAATCACAACTTACATGTTGCGTATTTTTAGAGGACGTGCACGACCGACGCGCTAAACGAACGCAGATACGCGTCAGACGTGATGCATTCAGGTACACGTTCAGAGCAGGAGACAAGGACAGAAGGAGACAAGGAGAACAGGAGAGAAGGAGAACAGGAGAGAAGGAGAGAAGGAGAGTAGGAGAACAGGAGAGAAGGAGAACAGGAGAGAAGGAGAACAGGAGAGAAGGAGAGTAGGAGAGAAGGAGAGAAGGAGAGTAGGAGAGAAGAAGAGGAGAAGAGGAGAGAAGGAGAGAAGGAGAACAGGAGAGAAGGGGAACAGGAGAGAAGAAGAGGAGAAGAGGAGAGAAGGAGAACAGGAGAGAAGGAGAGAAGGAGAACAGGAGAGAAGGAGAACAGGAGAGAAGGAGAGAAGGAGAGTAGGAGAGAAGGAGAGAAGGAGAGTAGAGGAGAAGAAGAGGAGAAGAGGAGAGAAGGAGAACAGGAGAGAAGGAGAGTAGGAGAGAAGGAGAGAAGGAGAGTAGGAGAGAAGGAGAACAGGAGAGTAGGAGAACAGGAGAGAAGGAGAGTAGGAGAGAAGGAGAACAGGAGAGAAGGAGAACAGGAGAGAACGAGAGTAGGAGAACAGGAGAGAAGGAGAACAGGAGAGAAGGAGAGTAGGAGAGTAGGAGAACAGGAGAGAAGGAGAGAAAGAGAACAGGAGAGAAGGAGAATCCAACTGAAAGTCCTTCAACAGTCACAGTAGTTGATAAAAATCCAAAAGAAAACAGCTACCAGGACAAAACAAGAAACAAAACCAGAACTAGACGAAGGTAAGATCTAAAGCAAGTGGAAAACAACATCAGAACAAAACCAGAGAAAAATAGATGTCATAATAAAACAGGAAGTAGAGTTGACAGAAACAGAAAAGGACAGAGACACCAAAACCCAGATCCTAACAAAATGACCAAAACCAGATCTTTCAGACAAACCTGTCTAAACCCAAATCCCAGCACAGCACTGATGCTGGTTCTTGTACGGTTTTTACAGTTTTATCAGATTAATTCAAGTCACCTTAATGAGCTGAAATCAGTAGATGACTCCTTTCCAGCATGTTCCGCTCTGTGATTGAACGTACTTTGAAATAAATCTGAGAGTATTTCAGGATCTAAACGCTGTGTCATCACGTCATTAGCAGGTAGCTGCTAACATGCTAATGCACAGATGACTCTAAAGTTAGCGTTAGTGATGTTGGTGTGCTTTGAAAAGAATACAGATAAAATCACAGTTTCTTCCTGTTTCTCTGTTGTATTTATCTTATTTCATGGTGCGTTCCTATTGGTCGGTTAGCTGACAGAGATCGTAGAGGCAGCGACAGGACGTCACACTCTGAGACGATTCCTGTCCACATCTAGGATGGACCATCACTCAGCTGAAACCACATCCTGCACACTTTACAAAGGCATGGATGAGGACCATGGAGTCTGGGTTCTGGACTGGTCTGCTTGCAGTCCTGATCCCTAACAGAAAATATGTGGATGGTTTTGAAACTGTTGCTCACCTTCAGCGTCATTGAATGTTATTTTGCAAGGCGCTTTTACCATTTACGTCTCACATCTTGTCCGATGCTGCGTTGGGTTTTTGTCTGCAGGATTATTTGATGAAGAACGGTCGGACATTAAGGTTTTGTCACATCATTCTCACTCACAGTAGGCCGAGGTTATCGATGGGCAGAGCTTTAGAGGAACTTCCCAGTGGTCTGCTGGCTACACAACAGAGACTCACCTCTACTCACATCTGCAGCACCTGGCAGTCGGCCACCAAAGCACTCTGGTCTGATTCTGTTGAACACAAACCAAAGAAGGACACGTGGGGTCAGACTCCAGAGACGGCAGTCACAGATTTATTTCAGGGAACAAGTTTAAGTTGAAAACTGGTTTTTAAATGTCTTTTGCCTCTTTTTACTCTTCACGCTTCCACTTTTGGCTCAGTTCGCTGGGTGACATCATCACTCTTCACTCCATGACTTACCTTCTCTTTCTAAGTCATCATTTAGCTCTCTGGTTTTGTTTAACCACTCGTCTCTTTCTGTTTTTTTGTTCCTACAGTCTCAACTACAGTGGCATGTGTCTGGCATCAGACGCCCAGTTCAGCGACTTCCTGGATGGGATGGGACCGGCCCAGTTTGTTGGGCGACAGACGCTAGCAACAACATCGATGGGTAAGAGGGACTTCTTCATCTATCTGGCTAAAGTTGGACACTGCAAGTATTTTGGTAAAACTTCACAGTAACAGACAAACTATTTGGCAGATCCATCCACATTTCTCTGTTTTGGTTTTGGTTTTCCTGTTTGGTTCAGCAGCAGATACGCAGATTCCACATTTGTTACCATCTGCATCATTTGTTCTTCTTCGTCTTGATATTTCCTGCTGCTACTTCTCATTCGCCAACTTCAGCTCGGCTAGAGTGATAGTTTGCTGCAGTGTCTGTAAAAATGACTGAAGCGCAACATTTCTGAGCACCAACTCTATGGAGTTAGCACAGCATGATGCGCAAATGCACAGGACAAGATTCACACATGTACTTCTGATGCACAAATATAACTCGATTTACAAACAGCTTCTGGTCTGTGGACTTCGCTGCATTTGCGCTTCAAGCTAAAGGTGGAGACCAGCTGGTTGGTGTCAGAAAGTCAGAATTAAGGAGAAGAATTTACAACAAATAGCTGCTAATTTTTGTTGAAATTCATATTTTTATCTCAAATTTACTTTTTTCTTCTCAAAAAGTTCTGATTTTATGACTGAAACGTTGAAACACAAAATTAGCAATTTTACGACTGTTGTAATTTAATGTCAAAAATAATTGCAAGAACTTGATATTTTCCCATAGAAAATTGTAATTTCAGGTTAAAAAGTTGTAATTTTAGGTTAAACTTTGGCCACTGTACAAGATTTTCTTTTTCATAAAAGTCAAAATTTTTAAATGGTGATTTTAGTACAAAAGTCTCAATTTTATAAAAACAAAGAAGGTGGTGGTTTTGTGAGATAGTTCATACTGCAAAATTTGCCATCAGCTTATACAATTATGAGAATCCATCCATCCATCCATCCATCCATCCATCCATCCATCCATCCATCCATCCATCATCTATACCCGCTATGTCCTGT
>JBAMYA010043184.1:0-13654 GCA_037176975.1 Arrhamphus sclerolepis
TCTCCACCTCAGTTATTCCACCTTAAAGCAGCTGTTCTCCACCTCAGTTATTCCACCTTAAAGCAGCTGCTCTCCTCCTCGGTTATTCCACCTTAAAGCAGCTGCTCTCAACCTCAGTTATTCCACCTTAAAGCAGCTGCTCTCCTCCTCAGGTGGAGGTCTTTAGATGCTCTCGAGGACCAGATAAAATGAAAAGGACCAAAAACGAATTATGACAGTAACAATCACAGAGAAATGAAGACTAATTTTTCTGAATTTGTGGAAGAATGCATGAAAAACAGCTCTGGCAGTTTAATTACTCAACAGCTTCTCATCATGTGACACTGTGGTCGTGCTGCACGTTGCTGGACATCAACGCTGCAACAAGCTCACACACAATGGTTATGTCCTCAAATAAGAACTGTAATCCAATTAAAAGTCATAATTACCAAGATTGAAACAAACAAATCATGGCGAACCACCAATACAGGAGGAGAAAAGAACTGTGCATGCCAGAAACCAAAAAAACCTAATTTATGGCATTTTTATTTCTAATCAGTCTTCTTTGTGGCACTAACGACCGTTTTGACAATAATCAGTAGAGGAGGGGTTAGATGGTTAAAAAAGAAAAAAGGGCCACGGGCGGGGACATGATGAGCTACTCTACACCTGAAACCTTTACAATAATATTTCAAAATAAAAGCCCTCCATAAACACAATTAAATAAATGATCTCATACAAAAAGAAACAAAAAAAATGAACAATTCAGGACTAGAACCAAATTACTCTGAGTTAAGCTTCTGCGTGGCATCTACGTATGGTATACACGACCCCTACGCCGTCTCTGGCGTTTATACTTATACTCTGTAATTTCACCGCCAACTGCTCGATGGTTGTGTGGGTCCTTTTTCTGCAGCACTGTAGTTCCTCTAATTTCCTTCCTGTGTGTAGCTCAGACGTAGCAATGGAGAAGATAAAATATATTTCACGTGTGTTGGAGCCATTTAATGTTAATAGTTGACCTAAAACTTCACCCTCCGCAGAGTTGTCATGGATGTAAAATGTAACCACAGATGAAAAAAAAAAAAAAAAAGTGAAAAGTTGGATCTTTTAACATGAGAATCATGGTCAGTGGAGAAACTGAAACAAAACTTACTTCCTGGATGAGTTTCAACCTGGAAGTGAGATGGTTGCTGATTGGTTGGAGGTGATAAATTCAAAACATAGTGATTTGGAATCGTTTCTTTTTTTAATTATTATTTCTTAGAAATCCTCCTCGAAGGAAAAATATTTTAGTAAAACCGAGGCCAAATAATACTAGTAACTTACTAAATTTTAAGGCCTGGTATCTTAACTACCTCTAGCTTTTATTTACTTTAACTGCTCTATTACCTTCAAAATAAAAGCATCAAGTCTTCCTTGGAAGGCAGTACAGAAGTCACTTTACAGAACACATAAAAATGAGTTATCATCTTCAATTTTTACAAGAGAATTTAGTTTGATGGAACATGACTTTGTTTTGTTTATGGCCTCCTGGGGGGTAGGGGTGGGATGGGGGGTGGGGGGTGAAATGAAATGAATGGATTTTGTAACTAAAATGACAGATCAGTTTCTGTCGTTTAAAAAGATGAATTCAGAACTGTAGATAATGCAACTTATGTATCGGATCAGCTAGTCGATCAATGACAAATCTCTTACATCTGAACGTGCACTTGTCCGTGCACGTTTCTGAATGCCCCAGTACTCCTGACTTCTTCTGCTCCCAATAACGTCCAGAACTCTTTGACATTTGACCAGATAATCTGGTTCCTCTGACGCCACAAGACCAAAGTTTCCACTCATGAAAGCAATTTTCTTTAATGGGCTTGTGGTTATCTAAATGTTATCTTTGGTTTGTGCTCATTATATCGTCATTTATTATAGATGAGACTCTGAATCATGAGGTTCCCTCGACTGCCAGCGCTGCTGTTACCATCATCAATGTCAGATCACTTGTCAGGAAGCTTTCTAGTAGCAGCAAAGGCCACATTCAAGTTCCTCTTTGTAAAATACACTTTCTCTCTCTCTCTCTCTCTCACACACACACACACAGGAAAAGGAAGGCTGATTGACAGCTGCAGGAATGATAAAGCAGTGACACCATGAGCCATGAGAATGGAAACTCATGGCAGCCTTTTTCCAGAACACACGCTCCTCTCTGCTCGTGTGTGTTGGACGTTTTCCACGGGAGGTAAAAGACAAAAAAACAACATAAACACAACACTTCCTGCAGATTATCAGTACGACCCAGACTGCCAATGATCAATTCTGTCAGCTCTGTGAAATAATAGAAAAAGACTAAAAATAGGTGCGTCCAGCTCAGGAGGAGATGATGGGACGATCCCGAACAGAAGCAGTTTTCCCAAATGTTTGGATTCCTGGTCCTGCAGAGGCGAGATGCTGCAGAGATAGCATTGTCTGCACACATCGTCCTATCTCCTTTCTTTTTCATGTTCCTTGTGTGTGTGTGTGTGTGTGTGTGTGTGTGTGTGAGAGAGATGCTTCCTGGATTCCTATTATCTGGTGGTGAGCCATCACTTCAGTGGGAAAAAAACGGGGTCGGATCATGGGAAACAAAACCAGAGCTCGATCCAAGATAATGTATGACGGGACAGCTGGGACTGGGCGGAGGCGGTTTTCACTACAGGAACTGGTATGTACAAGATCTGCACGGGAATCACTTGGACTGCGAGTTCATGCAAGCTGGACGAGGTTTCTGAGCCCGTAGAAGGTGTAAATGCAGTGGAAAAAGCGACCTCTAACTCACACCTGCCACACCTGAGGACTGAGGACACCTGAGGTCCGAGACGGTGTCTGAAGACTAAACTTCTACGTGAGCGCCCGCGGGATTCAGTTCTGACATCAGAAAGTGGAATAAATGAGGTGGAGAGCAGCTGGCTGATGTCAGAAAGTCACGATTTGGCAAACGTTTGCAAAAGATTTTATAACAAAAAGACAAATTTGCAAATTTGTCAAACTCAAGACTTTTTCAGAAAATTAACTTTTTCATAACCAAAATTGTGATTTTTAGCAACAAAAGTTTAAAATTATAGAAAATGTGAAATTCCAGACTGTTTTTTTTTTTTTCTCAAAGTTCAAAAGTCACAATTTTGTGAAATTTGTGACTACGTCAAAATTGTACGATAAAATTTCCTTTTTTCCAAAAAAGAAAAAGTCAACTTTTTAAAAAAAAAAAAAAAAACCTTGTGATTTTTGTAGAAAAGCCTCAATTTCACAAAGGTTCTGATTTTTGTAAAATTTGAGTTTTTATGGAAAAATTCTTTAGGAAAAAAGATGCAATATTGTGAAATTTGCCACTTTACAACAAAATTAGCTTTTTTTTAGGCCAAAAGTCAGTTTGTTTTTTTTAAATTTGCAATTACATGACAAAAATTTCGATTTTAGTTTAGTATTTTTTTTTTATTTCAAGTCATAATTTTTGTGAAATTTCAGCTTTTGATAAAATGTTTTATTTTTTTTATTTGTGATTTTACCGGGAAAAAAAAAAAAAAAAAAAAAAAAAAAAGGAGCATAAATTTTCTCTAATTTAAGATTGTGATTTTTACAAAAGAGATGTGACAAAAAATTCTTCCTTTTGACGACGGAGTCCGGGAACAAGCAGGAAATCTGACAACATATATAGCTGAGAAAATAAAGAAGAACTGGCCCTTTAATGGGAACCATTGCGATGATGTGGCCCTTGAACGGTAACCATGGCGATGATTTGCCCCTTTAACAGTAACCATGGTGATGATTTCACCCAGGATATAACGCCCCTGATCTCAGGAGACCAAAACCATTTTCCCATACTTCATCCTGCCAGGGTGCAATACATTTAATTCTGCTGAAAGTTTGATATCTAATGGGGGGGGGGGGGGGCTCCTTCAAGGAACTGCAGCCACTGTGCAGCTTCATCACCACTTCATGTGACAGAACAACGTAACCTTTTCCAAATAAATACAGACTTGAAGCTCAGCTTTATATCCTACATGTTAGTAGAAAATACTTTTGGATGCCCCCCCCTCCCCGAATCTCTCCTCCAAGGTTCGTTGTCACTCCTTAGAAACAGGAAATAGCAGCATTGTTTACTGCGAGCAGCTGGACGGGTAAATCGAGACGGCGGGGGGAAGGAAAAGATAACAGAGAGAGGAGGAGAGAGAGAGCTCTCTCCTGGGACCCCCGTTGGGTCAACGGCTTCGCTTCGCCTCGGCCCGCTGGAGCTCGTCTGAGAGAAGGAAAGTGCTGGAACGAGCGAAGACGCCACTGGCTGCAGTACCTGCTTGCGGGCCTGGTTGAGCCCATGCAGGCGCTGCTGGAGTTCGCCGCGGTAGTTCTGGGCCGCCTCGATGCTTTCTTTGGCCTCCTGCAGCAACAAGTCCACCTCCACAGACATCCTCCTGCCTCTGGACAGACACAACGGGAAGAAATATTTAGAAAACACAACAAAACGGCAGGACACGCTGACACCAAACAGTCAGAAAACTGCATATAGAAAATGAATGCAGAACTGCAGTTTCAGCGTCTGTTTCTGCTAAAAAAAACTAACTTATTTATATGATTTTTATTTTAAAAAAACCTTCCATAAGGTTGGACATGGTCACATTTACTTATTCTTTGTAGTTGAAGATTTAAAAAAAAAAAAAAAACTGAAATAAAGGTTTATCACTCGAGTCAAATATTTTATCTGACGAGTCATGATTTAGCAAAAGATTTGAAAACAAAATGCTTCTAGTGTTCGTCAAAAAAATGAACCTTTTTATTTCAATTTCTAAAATTCAAGGTCAAAAAGTTGAAACTATTAAAATTTTGCAGCTTTATTCGTATATATGTGTGGTAATTTTGTGTCAAAATGTTGCCAAAAGTTGATGTTGAAGTTGAGTAATTAGTTGTTGGGAAAGTAAAAAAGAAAAGTCTCAATCTTGCAAATCATACAACAAAATTAGCTTCTTTTTTTTTTTTTTTTAAAGAAAAATCCCTAACAGGTTTTAACATTTGAATTAAATTAGATTTACTTTATTTATCCCAGAATTCAGAACTTTTAGGACAACAGCAGCGAGACACACATTAAACACAGCAAATATAATAAAATAAGTAGGAAAGAATTACCTGAAAAATATCTTTACCTATAGAAAAATACCTAAAAATATTGATACATATTCAATAAAATTGAAGAATTACCTGCAACTATCTGCACATATTAACATTCTATACATGTTAAGATAAAATAGAAGTATAATTAATGTGGTTTTACAAGAAAATAAATTGTGACTTTAGTAGAAAAGTCTCCGTTTTATAAAGGTGGTGATTTGAAATTTTATGAAAATAAATTCAGTTTAATGTGAAAAAAATATGTTTGGCAACAAACTTTGTTGTTTTTTTGGAAAAAGGTTTGATTTTTAACTTTTCAATTATACAAGAAAAATTAGGATTTTAGATTTAGATTTTAAGATTGCAATTTTTGTAAAACTGAAGATGTTGTGACTCATTTTTTTTTTTTTTGCAACCAAGTCCAAGTAACGAACAGCTGGCCTTTAATGGTAACCATGGTGATGATGTGGCCCTTTAACGGTAACCATGGCGATGATGTGGCCCTTTAACGGTAACCATGGCGATGATGTGGCCCTTTAACGGTAACCATGGTGATGATTTGAAGTTCGGCACTACTAAGTTGGACCAGGATGCACTGAAGGTTTTTCGTGCAAATCAGTTGGGGGATTTTGAATATCAAAATTGAAAATAAAATTAAAAACTGATCATAGTAACCACATACAATGATGTTGAAAAAGAAAGTACACCGTCTTTCTGTGATTTGATATAGTGGAGAAAACAAAAAAAACAGCCCATTCTGAAAACATCAGATAAATACAACCTCAGACGAAAAACATGTGACATACTACACTGTGTCATTATTTATTTTACAAAATATAGAAGCAGTTCACTATAGAACAAAAAAAAAAGCATCTTTTTCCTTTAATCTTTTAGGCGAAGAGGTCAAGCCGCTTTTATCACGCTGTCTGAGATTTACTCAGTCACTCATTTTGTCTCCTGCCGTTACTTTCTTGAATATCTTCATGTCCCCTTTAGCTCAGTGAGCCAAAGTATGACCAGTGCAGGGAGTCCACAGTAACTGAAGATGTCAAGAAGTAGACGACACGTCCTAAAAATAAGCAAATGTTCCTTCAAATGACACCAAAACTTGGCATGAAAAGAAAACGTTTTGTGCTGCTTTAAAAGTGGAAGCGGCAGTTTGAGCACCTCTATGAACGCAGACATTCTGGTATTGTGCCTGTAAACACAACACCAAACTGGAAAAACATCAGCAGTGACCTTAGAGCAGAGCCGCTTCGGGCCATTTAGGTGCGCTAGGTCAGATTATGGTTTTCACTCTCGCTGCCCAAATATTTCCTCCAAATATCTGTCTGTGCAGCAGACATAACATACATCATCTAGCTGTTATTATGCGTTACTAAAATAAAAGAAATTATAATACAAATACATGGTTCACGTGTCAAACTCAAGGCCCGAGGGCCAAATGTGGCCCACCACTCCATCTTATCTGGCTCATTAGAGCAGCTAACAACCAACATGGCTGGTTGAGAAAATAAAGAATAACCGGCTCTTTAACAGTAAAGTTCATGTTTTTTTTTTATGTTAAAAAACACGACATACCTCGATACCCCTTTTCCACCTACTTTTTTCCACTTTCTAAAAGCTGCACCTGAGGGCCTGGACGCCCTTCTCATGACAGACGTCTCTCATGTAACCGCTACCTGAGATGCACACGATAACTCATTTAAAAAAAAAAAGAAAAAGAAACTTTGTCCGGAGTTTGCAATCATCTTGGCCACAAAGGCCGAGATGATCTGGATTTTGTTTCTACAAAAAAAAAAGAAAGAGTCTCAACCCATCGGTGAATTTGTTCTTGAACAATCAAATAATTAATTATAATTGGACTGAATGAAATAAATGTCGCATTAAAATTGATTTTCTGAGAGCCCTCTTGTGTAGCCGTAATGAATGGCTCACTGGCAAATATTATACAAAATTATTAAATGATGAATTAATTTCTTTGCAATGCCGTGATTTAAAATTGCGTCCCATTTAATTTTATACTCTGTGCTCCAAATCATCCGAGCAGAAAAAGAACAACAACATCATAAAAGTGAAAGAATCACTTGTGTTTTGTAGACGGGAAATCTAAACGGTTTAATAACTTTTACAATAGCGCAACCTGTCGAGTATTTCTGACTGGCTGAGGATGTGTAGCAACAACAAAAGCACTTCCTGATGTGCCATCCACATGCAAAGCTGCCAGTCAAGAAACAACACAACCTACCGTGCACCGACTTCAGCTTCAGTGCACGGCAGCTCTCGGTCTTGATAAAGTACATGTGCAGTCCACCTGCAACACCTTAAAGGTCACTGCAACACAAAACACACAAATACACACCCAACCCTGTCCCGTAACCTTAAACCTTATTATCAAAAGTCACTAAAAAATGCCGCCGTTCACCATCTTTGGTTGATTTTGGCTGCGAGTTAACGTCAAAGCCATCAACTGTGCAGGAAAAGTGATAAAACCCAGAAGAAAGCAGCATCAACATCAGCTATGATGTCACAGATATGACTCCAGGCGGCTCCTTGTATGTGTTCAACATCTGGAGCAAAAAAAAAACCCCAAAAAACTCATATGATACATAAATAAAGCCCACAATTTTTTTCCAAGAGAAAAATCCCAACAGATCCTCAGAACTGATTAACACATGGACTTGAACACATAAATCTCTGAAGAGAAAATGAAACCAAAGATGAGATCACACTACCCCAAACGCCTTCCTGTCAGAGCAGATGTGAAACGTCCAGCTCAGTTTGTCGCTTTGTTTTATCATCCATTTATTTATCGTCTAAAATAAATGGCTGAAAAGAAACTTTCTTTAAATATCAAGTTGTGCTGAAAATTCATCGAGACCAATGTGCAGAGGCTCTAACTGACGTCATCTTACCCATGTTGGTCATTACGATCACGTAAACCCATTGAATTACTCACTGAATGGCCATAAAGAGCTCATCTGTGTGCGTTTACCTTCACTTATTTTGAAATGTGAACTTTTTCATTAGAAAAGCGCCCCAGCGTCCTCAGACCTGCAAGTGATGGCTCTCCGCCGTGGTCGCCACGCTTCCTTTTACAGCGTCTGAAACAGGAAGTCACTGACAGGCATCGTGCTTCTGGGCGTGCACGCACTCGAGGACAGCGTCTGACGTCCGGCTCAACCAATCCCTGCACGGCGACACGACAGGACTCGAGAACTTCTGCAGCAGGTCATCAACGAGAGGGTCTGATACCAGCGTTACCGTCTCATTCTTTACATGAACAAATTCAAGAATCATTCTTTCTTTGGCGTTAATAGATATATAGATATTTTTTAATTAACTAAAGCACTCCAGGAATAAACAAATAGGTAATAGGTTTCCAAGTTATGAGACGACTCTTTGCCGATTTTTTTGCATTAATTTGCATTCAGAAATTTGAGTTACGAAGCTTCAACCACCACCACTAGTTGGCGCCACGATCGAATCCGGCCAAGTGACAAACGTCAGTGAAGGAGACAACTTATTTTTATTTTTTAAGTTAAGCAAAACTGAAGTGAAAATAAATAAATAAATTGTAGCAATTAAGTTCAGCAATAAAGTGTAGCAACAAATGAAAGCGACCGAAAAAACACGAAACGAAACAGACTCCTCCGACCTCCATCATCTTCCGTTAGTCCGAGCCGTCTGATCTCCAGGGTAAATACACTTTATGAAACCAGTTTATGTCTTTACATTCTCTTTTATTATGTTTTTATACAGTATTTATTTTTCTTATTTCAAAACACGTGTGTTTTTTGAGGGCCAATGAACAGATTAGTGGCATTTCCATTAATTTCAGTTGGATATATTGATTTGACGTACGAGCTGATTGGCTTTGGGCGCTGTCACAGCATGAATTATATTTGTAGCTCAGGTAACCGCTGTACTTCTTTTAGCCGATGTAAAATATATTCTGACCTGTGGAAACTTTACTGCAGCTCCAGATGTTCAATTACAACATGAACCCAAACATTTAGTCAGCCAGAAAAATCACCACCAGCATCATCGGAGATGTTACGGGAGATAAAATCAATGTCGTCAGGACAGGAGTTCGTTTGTCCCGCTTAATCGATGTGGACAACTGATGAGAAACACTGACAGTATTTTTCGTACGTCCTTTGCAACATTTGCTGACTTGATGCATTATGCTGCCGTCCCAGTTCAACAGAACCAGCACCAAACAGATCATGACTGCAGGGGAGCTTTGACAGTTCGCTTGAAGTCAAGTCTTGCTCTGACCTACACTAGCGCCTCTTGTGTTCAAATGAATATTGCATCTCACAAACACATTGCATATTTTTTGGAAGACGAGCCAGCGCACAAAACAAACGCAGGATACACTTAAGCTAGTCTCTTCGGCCGTCTCTTAGTTATGCTGCTACAGGCTAAGACTGCTGGGGGGAGTCTGATTTTACGCTGAGCATCTTCACCATGATGCGTACTCGTTGTAAACGGCAAATATAGCCCAGACCTGGGGGCCAGGTTCACGCTGTACGATTTCGGACATTTCAGAAGATGGTCAATCGTGGTAAAAATGTTCCATCGTAGCTCAGAAACTGTGGCAGGAGATCTCACAAAAATGAACGACCAAAGACGGGCCGCGACAGAAATCAGCAAGTGATCGTCTCCAAGTGTCACAACCTTGATCCTACGATCTCTGTCGGCTAACCAACCAATAGGAGCAAACCATGAAATAGTGTAAACATCAGCACATCTACACAAAACAGTAGCCTAGCAACAACAGCGCCAGATACAATTGAGAAACGGGAAGAAAAATGTGCAGAATTTTTTTTTCAAAGCACTCAAATACCACTATGACAATGCTAACTTTTGAGTCATTGCGATGACGCAATTCAACATATGTTCAATCACACAGTGTATCGTGCTGTAAATTAACAGATTTCACGTCGTGCAACGTGACTTGAATTAATCTGATAAGACCGTAAAAATCGCAGTGTGACCCCGACATTAAACAGCTGGCAACACAACCGTCATGTCTTCACCCTGCTTGTGTGGTGAAATCAGACTCACCTGGTAAACAACGTAAAAACTAAAATTTAAGAGGGTATTTTCTTAAAATGAACCATGACAGAACTTCTGTTAAAATTCTGCTTTGGAATTAAGTGAACAGAGAAGAAAAAAAACAAGTCAAATTTAAAATACATTTCACGTTTCTTGAGTTTTATTTGAAATCAGTTTCATAAATAATAAGTAGTTGCAGCCTATAACAATAAATCGTTTTAAGGCTGTATATATTAATGAGCTAAACTAAATGAATCATTGTCCTGTAACATTTTGATGAGCTCAGAGACATGACTGAACTCTTGTATGTGGATGCATAAATGTGAGGCAACAATTATGCAGGCATGCACTTGCTTGGTCACTTTGGCACCAACAACCCCCACCACTACGCTGCCGCGCTCCCTTCTTCCTCCCAACGTAGAGACCTCATTTCTCCAGCCTTAACTGGCAACCCACGGTTATTTGGCACATCCTCTGTCCATCTAATCCCCTCGTTCATAATCCACCCTCCTCTCCAAAAAGCCACTGAAGGCTCAAGGCGATTTGAGCGCTGCACTCTCTGTAGAGTAAAAGTCAAGCTTGTTTTCATGCAACAGAGGACCTCTTGTGTGTTGTTTATGATGCGGGTGCGGCCAGAAACAACTGGACCAAACCTTCTGCTTCTGTCTTTCCTTTCCATCGTTTTCTCTTGTGCTTTTGGGGGTAAATGCGCTGCCAAAGACAGTTGAGTATTTAGGTCATCCCGCACTGATCGACGGCCCGCTGTCCCACTTTCACAGGTCAGCGTCAGAAAAATATGCTCCTCTGAAATATGTGGTGACACAAACGTGTAGAAAGAAAAGTCTGAGCATGAGGCAAAAATAAGAGACTCTGCACTTGTCACAGTCCCACAACTGAACCAGCAGGTTTTAGCCTTCATTTATACGCTATTGTATGTATTCATATAGTTCCCACATATGTGGGAACACCGTTCTTAACTGAAGAAAGTAGTTGTGGTTTTTCTCAGGGGATGTGAAGACCACCTACTCTTGATCATCAACAATAGCTACAAAAGGAGGGAAAGATATTATGACGACCACCTTGAAATGGAAGAAAAATGTTTGAAGAAAAACACTGAAACTCTTGAAGGAGTCTAAGGCACCGTTGCCCTAAACATCTGGTTTGGGAACAAATCCAGAGGACGAGAGGTAGGACAACATGGTGGTGCATGGTGTCTCGATCCATGAGGAAGACTCCCTCACTACACCAACAGTTAGGTTTCCCAGCTTCCTTTTTGATAAAGTCTGTAATCTATCTAAACTCTGTGGTCTCTTAAACCATCCCTTAGTTATGCTGCTTTAGGTCTAGGCTGATGGGGGAATCATATTTTACACTAAATATCTTCACCCTGTCTCTCTTTTCTCAGTCTAAGATTGTCTTAAATCATTTAAATAGCATTAACATTGTCTATCTTCCGCAGTTGGGTCCAGCCATGGTGATGCTGGGTCCAGCCATGGTGATGCTGGTGGTGACACATTTATTTCCATCTTGATCTTGTATTGATGATGGGAGGAAAAAAAAGTCTTCTGGGGTTCAGATCTGGACTCTGTGGGGGCCAATGCATGTACGGAAATGATGTGAACCCTGAACCTAGACCTGACCGACTGCAGTAGCTCCAGATAATAGACTGGCCCCATCACTAGGCATAATGGGTGCATCACTTCATCCTCTGATGTCCCCATCACTCTGGAACAGGATCTATCTGGACTCATCAAACCACATGGCCTTATTCCATTGCTCCAGAGTCCAGTCTTTCTGTTCTCTAGTAGACTGATGTTTTTTTTTTCCAGATTATTCTCACTGATAAGTGTTTTTATGGCTACACAGCTGTTTAGTTCCCATCCCTTGAGTTCTCTTCACATTGATCGTGTGGAAATGTTCTTACTTAAACACAGCAGTGAGTTCTACAGTTGTTGTTTTTTTTTTTTAGAATTTGATTTCACCAAACGTGAATTTTTGCCCCGACCACATTTCTTCCTGGGAGATGAAGTTTGCCTTCTAGTCCCTTAATAATAATAAAAAAGTAGAGGCAACTCCTTCAAGCATGCAGCACATGGCCTGAGTAAGAGGAAAGTTATGAAAGGCACTCCAGTGCAAACTCACATAATTATTATTAGAGCATGCCACTGACGAAATGAGACAACAGTCTCATCAGACATGTCCAAACTCGCTCACAGCTACTTCCCCCTTTTTACAGATATTTGTCATGTTACCTCCACACATACACACTCCCGTCCACCTCAGCGCGAGGCAGTCTGCTGAAGATAATCAGAAACATCTAAAATGTCTGATTACATAAATTAAGCCGTGTCATTTATCTTATTTTTGTCTGTTTAAAGCAGGTTTCCCTCCTGTAGCAGTCGCAGGTTCAATCCCCGGCCTGAAACACTTCGTTGCGTTCGTTGCGTTCCCCTTTCGCTGAACAACTTTTCTGACAATTTACTGTGAATAAAAGCCAATAGATTCTAATAAATAACTAAAAATAGATACTTTTGTCCTCAAAAAATAAAAGAAAAAAAGAAGTCAGGTCTGACAGAAGCGTTGGAAGAAAAACATCCCCCGAACTCCGCTGCAAAATATCGTATTTTTATGTTCGCGGTTATGTGACAAGAAATAGACACGTCGTAATGTCACGAATGAGAGATTTTTTCACACGAATAAAGGGTTGGGAAAAATTCGGCACCGAAAACACAACTATAAACGGTTTTCATTCATTGTTAAGTAATTGTGAAAGTACATTTTTGTAGAAGATGACGAACAGACTAACGGACAACAAGTAGCAAAAAAATGACAAAACTGAATTTTTAAAAACGTGAAGTGAAGCATCAAATGCAAATGATTGGAAGGCCACAACAGCATCGGTATGTGTAATAAAAAGTGGTTATATACAGGTTATATGTAGCCTTTATAAGTAGTGGATTTTGTTGTCAGATTATCAGAAAATCAGGCGGAGTGGAAGAAAGCGGAGGCCAAAAGACAATGAAACCCATGTTTAAGAGATCAAACATCAACCTCTACAGAAATAACGCCGACTATAATCCACTAAAACAAAGGATAAACTGTTATAAAGATAATTTTACAAACTTACCTGCTGCTTCAGAGCTTTCTGGCGGTCATTTCGTTCTGAAAAGTTATGAATCAGCTTCCACTCAAGTCTGAGACTGACACTTCCGAGGCTTTAAGGCCAACAGCCAATCATGTTCCAGATCCTCCTGAGCGACATGAGAGCCGTCCAATGAAATTAAGACTTTTTTTTTTTTGTTCCCGTCCCCTGGATTAAACTGTAACTGTGTGGAACTGATGAAATAAACGTAAAATCTGGACCAATCTGCACATTAAAAGTCACACACACACATACACAAGATCGGAGAGCGTCGTGGCGGGAAAGAGTGTCTTGTACTGTGTGGATTTCTGTGGTCGCCATATCCTTCAAAAGGGGGGGGGG
>JBAMYA010043185.1:0-13654 GCA_037176975.1 Arrhamphus sclerolepis
GTATTACTAAAGTTCTTTGTTTGCTCACTGGTTCATAGTTTATTTCGCAATAGAAGCCGGTAGACGAGGTAACAGTACTTACAACATTGACAACAGACAATTGCGCTTCCAGAGAGGGTACTAAAGAGCACAATCTAGTGTGGTGTTGCCTTAAAGCCAAGCTCTGGCAGTTAATAGTCTTCCCTTTTTCTTTTCTTTTCTTTTCTTTTTTTTTTATCTCTGCCAAAATGAAAGAGACATTGGCAACAGGCTACTAAATAAATGAAATCCTGGCATACATGGGATGGAGTATAGAGGTCTATGTGCATAATGATGACATATGAGCGCATAACATGATCTGATAAGGGGTATTCTTTGAGGATATGCACTGAACCAAGAATATGTGTGAGTGTTGGCTCACACAAGGTGACACTAATGTATCCAGACACCTTGCAGGTCCCAAAGTGACTCTTGGAGTAACAGATCAATCAGAGCTGGCTGAGTAGACAAGCGCCACACGGCTCCATTGTGATACCATTATTTCCCATTTAAGAAGGAACAGTCATATTGATTCTTGCCATTATGTCACAGCAAATTTGGGTCCTTTTTGTTCTTTCCAAGTCTTGTGTTTGCCTCGGAGATAAAAGATGAAAGCTTTGGAGATGTAGAAAAAGTTTGTGCACAAAAAAAAAAAAAAAAAGGTCATATGGCCTAAAGTGTCAGTAAAACAATTTAAGGTACAATTACATTGATTACTGAATGTGGTATTCTGGGTATGGTAGCTTTATTTACAGGAAAAAAAACAACAAGTGATGAGTGCTCCCACTGTGGACACTTGACTGGATATTTCCATTGATTGGCAATTACTAGACAGCGGGGGCTTTTATCAAAATGTGCAGTGGGGTTGGGATGATTGAATAATGGAGGGAACAAGAAGCTGACTGGCCTGAGCAAGTAAATGTGATGGAAGGTAGCTGTGCTCCACATGGTGAGTGGGGGCTGGGGTGGGAAAGCAAAGACAGAGGTGGGATGTTGCTAGTGGTTACAGTGCATCTGCAGAGCACTGGGGTCAGTAAAAGCCACTCAGGAGCTGAAGATGATTGAATACTCTTACTGAATAGCCAGATGTACAAATAAACTTACCTTGCCTAAACTATATTACGACTATGCAGAAACTGCCAGATGCCCAGCGAGAAACATGCAGTCAGACAAGCCAGTTCTCCACATCTTTCCCGTTTTTATTGTTGACGTGGGGATGCCTCAACTCCTTCACTATTTGTTAAATACTTATTTCCATTGAGTAAACTGGACAGTCTCTCAAACAGTTTCTTAAGTTGTTACTTCAATAATTAATTGAAATATTCATATGGTTGTGCTTAGCATTAGAAGCGCATGTTTCTCAAGAATATATTAAACTTGCGTGTTAATCAAAAACTTGGCGTTTAAAGAGGAGGCGCGCCTGAGGATTAGTCCTTTCAATGTGCTCTAGGAATAGGTGGATTCTTTGATTTCATTAGTCAAAGGAGGAGTGATGGAATTACAGGTAGTTAGGCCAAATGCTGCATGATATTTCAAAGACTGGCTCATATTGAATGTATGAATGTTTTAATAACGTACAGGAAAACATCTTTTTCTTCTTCGTTTGTCTTGCAGAAGAGCAGCATCTGATTTGTTTGTAGCCGACAATAAAATTCCATCTTTTTTTTTTCAAAAGAACTCCATGATATTTTGTCCACCGCATTTCACTATGCAACAACTGGTGGCAGTGGTGGGACCATTTTTTTTTTTCACCTGTGAAGAGTTGGTGTTAATACACTAAGTAAATGATGCAGAAACGGAGGAGGGATATGCTGAAAGGACAGAGGCGTTTGAGTGGTACGGCAGCTGAAGGTGGAGAAGAGCCAGCTTGTATGACCAAAAGTAGTAACGGTCCAGGCTGCAAGTCCAGAGCTCTCTGCAGCAGGTTTTTCTTTTTTGAAGAAGAAGAAGAAATGAAAGTGTTTATGCACGGGTCCAAACAAGCTAAAGCTGAACTCTTGTAGCAGATTAAACAGTTCCGAAGGGAGATCGGAGCAAAATGAAAGCAGAATGGGACGTCTGAGGAACCTTTTGAACCTTTACACTGCAAAAACTGATTTCTAAGAAAGTAAAAAATACTTGTTTGAAGACAAATGGTCCTGTTTTAAAAGTATATATCTCATTTAAGAATTCTAGCCAAGCATTTTTTTTTCTTACCCCATTGGCAGATTTTTTTGTTTTTCCTTAATATAAGACATTTTGACTCGATTTAAGAATACTGTAAACCCACATTCCTAAATCTAGTCAAAATGTCTTATATTAAGGAAAAAGAAAAAAAAAAATCTGCCAATGGGTTAAGAAAAAATGCTTGGCTAGAATTCTTAAATGAGATATATGCTTTTAAAACAGGACCATTTGTCTTCAAACAAGTATTTTTTACTTTCTTAGAAATCAGTTTTTGCAGTGTAGAACGGCCTGTCTCCTCATCTCCTCAGCTGCCAGGCAGTGGACCAGCTACCAGCCCAACATCAACAATGTGCTACTCCATCGGCCCAGGTGAACCCAGAATACCTGATTTCAAAGAAGGGGAAGAGCCAGAGACTTTTTGTTTAATTTGAACGGATAGCTTGGATTATTTGCAGCGTAGGATATATAAAAAATTAGCATTTATTTGCATGCATTATTTTTTTGTAATGTCACATTTCATAAAATAGTTGTGTTAAAGACCAATTTGACACATAAATGTGTACTGAATAAACAAGCTATGAAAATGTTATGTTTTGTTTTTTTAAAGTTTTTCAAAATTTTCTTGATTTCAGTGTGTGTGTGTGTGTGTTTCAGTGTGCACATTTTTACCTTGAATAATTTAGTCCACGCTGTTTACAATAGTATAAAAGTGAAAAATACATTTTAAAAAATTAAGAACTACAACCTTGTACAACCTTGCATGGATCAGTAATAATATGGATATTTTTTTTAAAAAGGATCAAATATGCTATAAAATCAAATCCGAAAGACAGAAATGTGCTTGGGTGCATCAAATGCCTAAATCAAACCAATTAATCTTGAATGCCTAATAAAAACTAAATCTGACCAATTACTTTTTAATTCTTATGACTGAATCATTTGTTATTCCTACACTTAGCTAAATGACAAGTGAAAATGAATATTATCTGCCACCAGATATAAAAAATGAAGGTCTTATCTGAAGAAATATTAGAAAGTTCTGAACCAGACGACGGTTGGACTTGAGCCCCTAATTACATTTTTTCAGTTATTTTAACCTTTAAGACCGAAAGAACTTCTGGGGCTTGTTCCATTATTTTTCCCAGTAAGACATTTTTCATGAAATCTGATCATTTCACAAAGCAAATAGAAAAGAAATCTGTGTTAATTAATCATTGAGTAGTAAACTATATTGGTTTTATGAATCCACTGGACACAATAGATTACAATTTGTTCAATCTTGTATTTGCAGATTTGGAAAAGGCGCTGCAAATAGAAAATTCTCTAGGTAAATCTAATCACAACAATGCACTTAATAGTGGGTTAATGTGTTTTTTAGGTTTAACATATGCTGCAACTCTGTTTAATTGCATTATGATTTTTCAATGTTCACATACATAGTTTGCACAAATATATAGGCCTATATATATTTTAATTAATTTATTTTTATTTATTTATCTATTTTTTTATTTAGCCCACCACCAACCCCCCTCTTCGGAGGACAACTTTATTTTTAATCAGAACTATTTACATATTGTTAATCATGTGTCAATTTAAGTGTTACTAATCTGTCTCAGAAAGGGGGGTTTTATACATATAAAAACAGAAGAGCAGTAAGACACAGCTGGGAGAGACAACAGACAAGACGCAGTAACAGATTAGAGACAGGGCAGACAAGACACAGGACAAGAGACAGTGCATGGACAAAGGGGATAAGTGGGTACTGTTGTGGGTGCTGGATCAAGTCAGAAGGGATCTACGTGGTTATAGGTTATGTTTTGTTGGATTGGATCAAGGTCATGAATGGTTCCTAAATATCTTCAAAGGCTGACATACGCTTCTGTTGGTGAGCATGGTTTTTTCCACTGAGATATATTCTGAGATCAAGTTGGTCCAGTGTGTGATTTGACATGATTTTCCTTGATTTCCAGTTCTGGAGGATTTTCATTGTGTTGTCCATAAAGCAGATAATCTTAGTCTAATAAAACAACCACTACTCAGACATGTTTGTGTCTCACGTAAAAGTAAGACAGATGGTGCATGTGTGTTCAAAACAGTTGTGGAATTCTGCTTTTTTCCCTCCCTATAGCCACTGTGTTACGCATGCTCTCAAGTAGTAAAACAACAACAACAAAAAAAAGTAAAACAACAACAAAAAAAAAGTAAGGTAAGCAGAGAGAGACAGCAGACATGTGATGCAGCTCCTAACTTGAGCAACACCTGCTTCACGGTCAGGAGCCCTTGTGTACGTACATAAGGCATCCCAACACGTACACAACATGTTTTGTTGAGCTAATTACTTCAAATAGTCAGATTTGGGTGCATAACAGGAGATTTGACTTGCTCAAGGGTAACCATATTTTGCCTAGATGAGGTCATCATCAAAAAAGCTCTTTAGCAGAAGACTGAACATTGATGAAATTGCATGAATATTCCACAGGAGATGGTGTTGCCTAGTTACAAGAATGAATGGGCCCAGCTGGGTACCAGAATGAAAGGTCATGAAAGCTGCATCGTGAATCACCTTAGCTGACCTGCAACAGATCCCCATGACTTACATCTAGTGGGAGAGACTCTAGAATGCAGCTGAGTTTACACACTTAGGGCCAGATTTATCAACATCCCAGTTTGCGCATAGTAATTTGCATGTGCAATCCAAATATTAGGGCAAGAGGTGGAACCACGGTTTGCACGTCATTTACTAAGAGTGATTGTGCAAATGGTGGCAGGTGCAAACATGTTGGAGACGCCCTATTTAAATGAGGGTTTTGAGCTCCACCAGTACGACTCAAACAACAGAACCTGCACTTCAGGAGTCCAACAGCATGCTCCTCAATATTCCTTGTGTGGGCCTCATTCTATCTTATTTCTCTGGAAGATGTGGTTCTCACAGGTTTTTATTTTTCTCAAAAAAACATGAATGAATATGACACATGCTCTTGTTTCTAATGTAATAGATTATTTCACGAAGGATTTCACAAATTGATCCACCTACAAGCCAGCCATCTCCAATCTCACAACTTGGAAAACAATAAACTGTTTTTCAGAATAAAAGAATCATGCACTGAGTGGGGTGTGGAGCGAGTTTTCACTTCTTCTAATGCACACAAACCTTTAGCAAATCTGGCCCATAATCTGTTTATCTGCTTACCACGCTTGCATGCTGAGGCCTCATTCCCCAAAGTTACAAAGTTAACAGTCTTGGCAGTTGGCTTGAATATTTTTCAGCTGGGAAAAATCACTGTAGAATGATGGAGGTAAACCTAAGATCATAAATCTGAGCTCATTGCTGATGCACTTCCCATGACATGGCACAACTGAGCGCTTCAGAACAGCAAGCTGTGAAGACATTTTTGCTTTTACAAAAATAGTGATATATTATCAAATGTATTTTATTAGCAGCACTTGCATGCAACTTACTATCTATGGAAGCAGGACTTACTTTTATTGCTTACTTTTTTAGAACAGTTTTGGTATTTACAGCTGTGTTTCACATCCATAACAGCTGTACAGGAAGTTAATTTTCCTCATCAGGCAAAAACTTTAAAAGGCCACCCATGTATGTGTATGTATGTTACCACACTGGTTCAACATTCGCTTTGTTTTTTTATTGTTTAACACTGACAGTATAACAATTCTCTCTTAGGGTGGGAGTTTGCTTCCTCAGTTGTCCTAATTCCACCTGTTATTTCATTTCTCCTTGAAGACCATCTAAACTCCACTTCATCCTGAAGGTCAGTATCAGCAGCTATCCCTTTGTGTCCCTGCACTTATTCCAACAAAAGCCTGACAAGCAATGCTGTTCATCTTTTCCAGGTACTGTACAAAGCAGCTGCTCATTTATTTGAGGATGTCTTTGAAGCACATTGAACACATCTCTCCTGCGATGGACTGGACCTGTGCAGAATGTACCCCTGCCTTTCGCCCAATGAGAGCTGGGATAGGTTCCAGCAGACCCCCGTGACACTGCACTGGAAATAATGGGTATACATGATGGATGGAACACGTCTCAGATCAGGTGTTGTTCCTACTGCGTTTAAACATGCCATCGTACAACCCCTTTTAAGGTAGAAGAACTCAGACCCTTCTGTTCTCTCAAATTTTAGAACCATCTCTAAACTCCCGTATTTATCTAAAGTTATGGAGAAAGTTGTTTTTATCCAATTCAAATGTTATTAGAGGAGTTTGGTATTTGAATAATTTCAGTCTGGTTTTAAGCTTCGCCACAGTGCAGAGACGGCCCTTTTAGGAATTTTTAATGATCTTGTTTTAACTGTTGATTCAGGCGACTCTGCTGTTTTAGTGCCTAGATTTAACTGCTGCTTTTGATACAGTCAGACACTCTATTCTCTTATCCCGTCTTGAACACATTGTGGGGATTAAAGGTCCAGTTCTTGCTTGGTTTAGATCGTACTTGACTGAACGTAGTTCTTTTGTTCAGTTTGGTGAGTCCTCACCTTCTGTGGTCCCTCTATCTTGTGGGGTTCCTCAGGGTTCCATTTTGGGCCCATTACTGTCACTGGGTATCGAGCCAGTCTTGGGCAGAGAATTCAAGCTCCATTTGCTACATTGTGATCATTATGCCATAGCTTTATATAAAATAAAAATACTATTAAAAAAACAAACAAACATGTTATATGCCAGAATATCGAGCCCAAATTGACGCAACAAAAGTGGTGGGAAATCACAGCCTGAACCTGGGACCAGGCCAAGTTGGGTGGTAGGGGGTAGTGAGTTACATTTTACATCATTTGTGTCCGTTGTTCAGATTGGCCCAGTTTCTGGCGAACATTTTTAAACAAGGAATTTTGTATGTTTTTGAACATGGGTAGACTATCGTTATTCAACAAAGACAAGGTAAAAATTGATTCTATGTCTCGTTTAACTTGTATAACGTATTTGTGAGGTGTTTATGCTCCAACCTCTTCTGGCTTGAGGATCATGAATGACAGTTTTTTTATTGTACCACTGGGGGCAGTCTATGGTTGTCATTGCTGTTCTCAAGGGAAGGGAAGGTGGCTCAGTGGTAGAGGGTTCAGCCATGAACCTGAAGGTTGGTGGTTCGAGCCCCCTCCTGAGTACACCGAAGTGTCCTTGACACTGAATCCCTGATTGCTCCCGGTTGCCAGCGTCGTTGTATGGCAGCTCTGCCAACTGTGTGTGTGTGTGTGTGTGGCACTGTAGAAAATACAGTTGTAAAGCGCTATATAAGTGCAATTTCACCTATGCCATTTACCATTCTGGTCATAGCAACCAAGTTTGTGAAGGTCTTGGTGTAGTAACTCAGTCCAGCTCAGTCTCTGGTTCAAGTGAACAGGTACAAAAACCAAAGTTTTGCAATATTTGCATCAACAGTGTTGGTGATGATCGAGGAGAGTAAAAAAAGCGTCTTGAGTGGTCCTTGGACTAGAAAAGTGCTTGTACAATATTATAAGCACAGTGTTGTTGATGTTTATGAGATAAGAGAGAAGTGATTGCGTTTAGCATCTATCATTTTCTTTTTATTTTCTTTTCTTTTTGAGCCACTCTGAAGTATCCCAAGGATACTAACCCAAGGCAGTTTAATGGAGACGAACTACCTGAACCCACTAATGAACACCTGCCTGCTGAAAGAGGTACAGATAGTCCTTGTTTTCCCTTAGATTTCCTTTTATTCATTTGACATTGAATTTCCACTTATTCTTGATTAATCCACCTCCATGTTTAACTGCTGAAAAAGTTTTATCTTGAATTCTGCTTCTATAGTTTAGAAAAACTGAAATTATAATTTCTTTGTCCTGAACAGTTCATAAATTCAATCCCCAGTAACTTAATTTCTCTTGACGGCATCAGTTTTACTTCCAGCAGCACTGTGAGAAAGCCTGTCATCTTTGACCAGAATTTAAACCACTTAAACCACATATTAAACAGGTCACTGGACTGGCTTTCTTCCATTTCTGTAATATATCAAAAGTCAGGAAACATCCTCTCCCATTCTGAGGCAGAAAAACTAATACAGGCATTTGTTACATCAAGGTTGTACTACTACACTTTTAGCGGAATGTCCAAATAATTCTATTAGAATGCTTCAGTTGATCCAAAAATACTGCTGGTACTGCTAAGAGAGATCTTTCCAGTTTTAGGTCCACTTCATTGGTTACCTGTTCAGTTTAGAGTTCAATTTAAATATCTCCTCATGACATATAAAGCCCTAAGTGGCCCCATCTCTTGTTCCATATCAACCTACTGGAGCGCTTCAGTCTCAGTCTGCTGGTTTACTCAGCGTTACCAGAGCATCCACGTCCAGAATGGAGGCCAGCTAATGGTCTGGATATGAAACACTGACTATGTCATGGCTTTTAAGTCTAAACTTAAGACCTTCCTCTTTTTCTAAGCTCTACCCATTTATACTAGTTTTACCACTATACTAGTTTAAACTATATTTTTGTGCGCATATGTACTTTTTTTAATCTGTCTTTACTTTTATTTGTCTGCATTGAGCTCAAATGAAAAATGAAAAAAAATTACTCCCTCCCCTTTTTTTTTCTTGTTAGTTTCATTCCAAACACATTTTTTTCTTACTGCAAGCAAAAAGTCCAAAAAGTTTATTTTCTTCCCTAAGATCATTATGAGCACTTTTGTCTTTTTTGACAGTATAATTTTCTCACTGGAGCCTGAGAAGCTACATCTGAGGAATGAAGGTTGAGAAGACTGTTGAAGTAAATTGATAAATAAAGATACAACAGGCAACCGCAGTCACTGCTTGGGTAGGAACTTCTCTTGTCCCTGCGTTCCATTAACTACGGCTTCTCTGTAAACGCTCAGAAGTGCATCTACTTGTTTCTCCACAGGGAAACACTTCCACACAGGGTGGATATTAACAGAACATTAGTCATTCTTATTTTTTGTCATTTCAGCCAGCATGTTGCTTTGACCACTGCTGTCCTGATGGACAGTAAAAAACAAAACAAAATACTGTCTTGTGGCATTAAGTCTTGTGGCAAACACTGTGCCAATGCCATGAAGCGTCAAGAAATCCAGGAAGTGTTTAGGTATCAAAACATACATTTTCTACCACGTGAGAATTCATGACGTTTGAAGCTTTACTGCATGAAGCAGTTATTGAAGTGGCTGATTTGTTTAAATCATAGACATATATAAATGGACACAACGTCTGGTCACATGACCCATAGATTTGTATAGAGACCTGTTGAAGCCCATTTTTCCTCAAACTGCACAGTGTCATGTTGCAAAGAGGCGGGGCCAGCAGTGCTGAGAAGATGACTGGAACATACCCACCAGTCAGCTGTTTGTAGCTTAGCTTAGCTTCTGCTAACCTTCTTCTGCTTGGAAGAGTCCTGGGAGCATTTTTCATGAGCAGCTTCATTTCTTCCACCACACGTCGGACCAGCTGGCAGCCACTGGGGACTTTTCAGTTTCTCCACCGGTTTCTTCGCAGCTTAGCCGGAGAAACTGGCAGAGAAGCCAAGAAGAAGCAGGTTGCTGTCAGCTGAACATCTGCAACTGTGGCCTCTGGACCTCCGAAACCCCATTGCTGTGGTGCCCGCGACCTCAGAAGTGCACGTCTTTGGTCTCTGGACCTCCGATATGAATGTTGTTTCAGTGGTGAAATGACTGCCGGTCTGTAAGTACAATCCACACAAACACAAAAAAACATATGCTCTTTAAATACGACCACGATCCATTAGGTCAAAACCGATTTTTGAACCAGGCTGTAAATACTTTTAATTCTGTGTATGTATGTACTTTATTTTTCAGTCATTTATTTAATTTCTTGGTGAAATGTTTGATGTGTACTAAAGAGCTGGGCTACAACAACAACACCTCATCAATGCCCAGACATTGCTTAAACTCCAACACTGTTGAAGAAATTCTTTTTTAGATAAAATTAATAAAGTGTTCGCCTACTTTTATTGCACGAGCACTTTCACTGCTCTTCTGTATTAAGCTTCGAAAAATGAACCCTTTGAGAACCAACTGGCCGGCAGGTTTCAAGGCTTCATGAAGCTTGAGCTTGGCATCCCTTGTACAAGGCCAAAAAACAACCCCTAATTAACAACTACTTTCTCATTTTGCCATTATTTATTCAAGAAAAATGAAAAGAGTAAATGGGCAATAACAATAACCCTCCTACTGTTTCGATAGGACTTACAAGAGTAAGTTGCAGCCCAGTGCTGCTAATCATCAGATGATGAACTAATCATCAGCATGTCGGCATACTTTAAAAGCAGTGAATAAAATACCCAGTAGTCATGGCGACCATTCTAAAGCATCCTTTCAACCATGCATGTAGACCTCTGTAGACCTCTGGTCATATCAGTCCTCCTTTCAGTCCTCACTGGATTGTGTCTTTGTCTTTTTTTTTATTTAATAAGTGTTTAAGGCTTTGCAAACCTACTAATGAGGTATGACAAGTTCAGAATGATGTGAAGCTGAAGTCTGGGTCTGGCGATCACAGTATCTATCAAGTCTGAAGACCACTCTGACTTACGTATTTTCACACCTGCATAATCCCAAATAAAAGTCATTTGGTAGTTACTTCAGATTCAGCTGTTTCCAACCTCAGTTGGAAACTGTAGGAGCAGGAGACAAGGTGCAGCGCAGTAGAGACGGAGGCAGCACCACACAGTCAACACTGTTGAGTATTACTTTCAGGAGCGCCCATTCATGCTCCTCCTTGTACTAATGTCTGGATGCCTGGTGCCAGAGGTCCTTATGAAGCACTGCATTCTGGCTGGGCTGGAGTTTAGACCTGTGGCAGGAAAAAAACTCCCTCTTGGGAAGAAACCTTGAGCAGGACCCGGTTCATTGGGGCTGCTGAAAGCCAGCCGGGTAAAGGAAGAAAAAAAGGAGACAGGACAGAGAAGGTGAAGGGCAGAAGGAGGGCAGGCACAAACATGTGGTACAAAAATACATAAACATGCGGTCAGCCATGTTAGTTGGTATCCTACGGTGGCATCTAGTCGACAGGTGGAGGTAAACGATGGTCATGAAGGCACACAGAATCCACACATTAAAAAATGTGAATATAACCCTCCACTGCATAAAGTGGAGCCGTTTCTGACCATGCTTTGTACTTCCTGCTATTGTTCTTATGAAAATCCATCTGAGACTCTGAGACTGATTTACCTGGCTGTCAACGCACGACTTCAGCTGCAGTTGAATACCAAAACAGACTTGGCACAGAGCTGAGAGTCACTTTTAGGATGCTTCTGAAGCGCGCAGTAATACAGGATGAGAGCGCTCTCATTAACTTGTATGGCCAGGTTTCACAACAGCTGGCGAGGTGCTGCCAGACTGTAGTGCTTCCACACCCAATGGGACCCAAGGGTTAGACGGAGGGCAACAGACATCTGTGGTGAACTTACTTACCTGAAACTGCAGAGTTGGTTTTCATGGATGCTTCCCCGTGGTTTCCACTCAGCTTTGTGGGAAGATGTGGAGAAGTGGTTCAGTGCCGGTGGAAAGTAATTTAACAAAACTGCAGTTGCTGTTTGTCCCTGTATGCAGTCACATCCTGTGACCCAAGAAGAGAAAGACCTGCACCTGCACTTCTTAGATGGCTCTCGCTAATATTAAACACCTGTCAAAGAGAAAAGAGCACCTGCTGAATATGCAGTTACATGTAGTAACAGAAGTACGTTGTGTTTGATCTGAGTCTCAGATTCCAGGGAATAGTAGTGTGATTACCACAGTTTTTATTTCTATTTTTAAGTCTCAAGTGTTGATATCTGAACGGAATAACAAAGAAAAAAAACAACATATGTTTAAGGTCAAAACGTATTTACCAAATGATGCATAATGTTGTGGGTTTATCATCTGTTTCCCAAAAAGAAAAAAGAAAAAAAACACTTAATACTAAAGGTCTTGGCTGGCGTATATTGGAGCTTAATCATTGCAGCGTATCTGTCTTTATCTGCCCCTGAGTTTCATAATGACCTTATTACCTTCAGGCTAATCAGTCCGCACTAAGATGTCATCAACATTCACATATGAAAGCTAAATGTCACATCTGCATCTATCACACCTCTGATCCCATTCTGGATAAACAAATGAGCTGCAACCAGTTGGAGATGTCTGTTTCAATTGTGATTAACTTTAGTTGGGATCTTAGAGTGTCAAGTCGTATCTTCTCGTCTTCTCTTTTGACTGATAAGCTTTTTTAGTATCTGGTTTCTGCAAAGCTAACCAAAGGCATTTGGGGCTGGAGCAAGTACAACTGAATATGCAAATATGTTTTTTCTTTTTTGTAAACTGGGATTTAACTTAAATTGGATGGTTGGGTCTGTGCTGGTGTGTGTAAAAGTAGAACTTACAAAGAACTGGACTTTCATGAGCTGATTCTATGAAGTTGGTGGCTGGCTGATCTAATAAGTTTATCTAATCCATATTTAGAAAGAAAAGAGATCAGAGGACGCTACTGTTACTCTATTTATACAGACATGTGAGTGGATCACTCGTGTTATATGAAGTGACTTCTTACTTAGACTGCAAAATGTAAAAGATGTGTTTTGTTCCATGACATGCTGGCCTTCTCAGATGTCTGTGAGCTGATGACCTCACACGTTTGTAATCATGTTGAATTACAACCTGCTTCTCATCTGGTTTCTTTCATGACACTTTAACAAAAAAAATACATTCACACGTCTTCATCTTTTTTTTTCTTCTTTTTTTTAACAATCCTAATGATACTGTTTTGAATGCAGCACTTAAATGGCAGAAACACAGTTGTTCTGCAGGTTAGGAAAGATGCCCGGGTCTGAAGGAGATTTCTCCTCAGAAACCAGTTTTGATTTCTTTCACAGCTTCTGCTAACTTGTATTCTTTTCTTCTCAAGTGGATGCGAACCAGGAGTCCATTTGAGATTTTGCTTGGCAGGCCTCCAACCTTGGTGATGCATCCACCGCACAAGAAATAATGGCCTGTGCTATCACAGATTCACTCAAAGGTAAAAGCAGAACAAAGTTCTAGCCTCCTTTATGTCTTGTTGACACTCAGTCACATGGTTTATGAATCCATCTGTAGTTCCAAACATCTCACCGCTGTCAAGCCTGTTTTTAATGGATTCAGGCAGGAAATACAACCAAGATTATTATTTTCACCTACAGACATCTGGTGAAGAGAACAGCTGATTTTATCATTATTTCATCTTATTTAGTCAGGTCACAGAATGGAGCGTAAAATTATTAAACTATTCAGTACAATTTATATTAGTATGTATGTACAGTTTAAATAGAACATTAACATAAAAAAACAATAACATGCTGTAGATAACATTAGTTATATAGAACGTTAACATATAAAACAATAACATTAGTTATATAGAACATTAACATATATAACAATAACATGTTGTAAATAACATTAGTTATATAGAACATTAACATATATAACAATAACATGTAAATAACATTAGTTATATAGAACATTA
>JBAMYA010043186.1:0-13654 GCA_037176975.1 Arrhamphus sclerolepis
CCAGTACCAGGGACAGCACCCCATGGCCATGGCCGACAGGACCCCCAGCACAGAGGACTCCTTCTGAGGAACACTGGAAATAATACGATACAACAACTAAAATAATAAATATTAAGTAAAAACCAGACTAAAAAGGTGGGTCTTGAGCCTGCTCTTTAAAACATGAACATTCTCTGCAGCCCTGAGGTCCTCTGGCAGGCTGTTCTAAAGGCGGGGGCCATAATAGTGAAAAGAAGCCTCCCCGTGCGTACGTGTCCTGACTCTCAGAATGGTAAGGAGACCCATGCCGGAGGATCCCATGGTCCGCGAGGGTTTGTAAGATAAAAGCAGATCTGAAAGATAAGAAGGCCCAAGACCATTAAGAGATTTATAAACCATTAAAAGAACCTTAAAATCAAACCTGGAACACACAGGGAGCCAATGCAGTGATTCTAAAACTGCAAATAGCAGGTCACACGTGACCTGCTATTTGCAGCCCATTTTGAAACCTCAATTTCCTGCGTTTCTCCTTTTATTTCTTCATTTTGGTCATTGCCTTGAAAGAACAGGGAGAAGCGGTTTCACAGCAGCACGTGAACACGCTCATTTCCACAGATGGAGACAACACGTGCTTTTCCCTTTCTTGCTCTTCTTTCAACAACAAGCTTTGTCACAAGAAACTCCAGAGGAGGAGCGTCAAACTATCATACAGGGGGTGGGATGGGGGTTACAAATTGACCACTGACCAGGGATATACGCTATAAGATACAGTATATTGACTATGTTTTTCAAATGTATTATGCTATATTAACATTTCCCAGGACATCACAGAATCCAGAGCAACCCTTGGTTGATTGAACATCACAAGAATATTGAGTGGTCTTGCCCTCTTTTCACAGCCAGTACTGTTCTCCCACATGGTTCATCAATGATGGAACGAGCTACCAGTTGCTACAAGAGCCCCAGTCTTCCATCGTTACATTCAAGAAGCTCTTGAAAACTCTCCTTCTGTTTTAAGTTGCATTCTCTCTTTAACTTCCGAACCCTGTGCTTGAATCGTGTCCCAGCTGCACTGACTTGCATGCTGCACTCACCTGACTGCTGATTTAACTGCACTCACTTTGTAACTTACTATCTTACCGTAGCTTGATTGTATTCCTTTGTTGTAAGTCGCTTTGAAAAGGAAGCATCTCAGTGTAATGCAATATAAGGTAGAGTAAAAAAAATGATAAGACAGAAGGTGGTCATGTGGGTATGTACTGCAAAGCATAAAAAGTATTCGGTTTGTACATGGTTTTGTAAACAAACATAGTTTGTCTTTAGTGTACTTATGAGCTTGATCAGCTTTTTTTGAACATTGTTGCATGCTCTTTCCATACCAGCTGTAGATGAAGCAGCAGTTGTAAATTGGTCAAAATAGCATGAGGGAAATTTCAACAGTGTAGACTGAAAGATAAGCTGTCAAATGTATTTCGTCTGTAAACATTTTCTTTCTGTCTGGAACTCTGCTATCAGCAAACGTATACCACTGCAGGTACTTGGTATTCAAAACTGAGATATTCAAATGTTGACATTTAAATCCTTTTTCTTCTTTCAGTGATTATGTGCTGGCTGTGATATACTTTGAATCTGTGTCTTTGATCCACCAGCTGTAACCTCATGGTCACCTCATCCCTCCGTGCTTAAATCAGTGTTTGTGGCCATTTATCATTCGCCCACATCCTTGGAAATCTGCCACTCAGTCATGGGAAAGTGCATTACTCTGGATGGTTCTTAGAGATTTTATAATAAAGCAAGAATGAGAGACAGAGAAGATAAAATAAATGAGAGACAAAAGTGAAAGAAAACAAAGATAAAATTCATGGGAGTACTGAGGAAAAGAAACTGCTTACATGTTTAAATTACTGTAGTGAGGCATAACTTTGCACAATTCTCAACACTGAAAGAGACAAAGGCGTGATAAAACTATATCTTAAGTAGAATAGATAAGAAGAGACTTACCAGCTTGTGTATGATAGTAATTAAAATAAAATATGATTTTATGGGCATGTTATTTTATCTGTTTGGTTCTCTGTAGCCCCATGATGGATTGATAACCTGTCCAAGATGTATTTTGTTTTTTTACATGTTGACGACTAGTTCTAGGTTCAAACAGACCTTTTTGATCCTGAGTAGGACTTGAAGTGGGTATGGACAATAAATGAGCGAAAGGATGCTGAAACAAATGTGTTAAGATGCCCCCCTACATTTTTCCACGGATGAAAATGCAGCATGTGGACGTTTTTAGATTCTGTCTCAAAAACTCTGGTCAAAAATACTTGTAAAACTTTTCTAAAAAGAAAAAAATAATAATAATAATGAGAGCAACATGCTGAGATTGCATCAAAAGCACACAGTGAGCAGCTTTGGAAAAGCAAGTCGGAGATAGAAATACAGGCATTAACAATGCATGAGTCAGCTTCAGAGCAGACTGACTCTCAAACTTTTTATCGTACTACATGCAATACACAATTACAAAGCATCATAATTGAAGAAACAAAGAGGGCTGTCATGTCCCACTTATAGGCTTTCTGTGTTCACTCATGCTTCAGTCATGCTGCCTCTGTGTTTGTGCCTGGACATCCAGAGGACACTTTCTACTCATTTTTAATTGATGATTATGGTCCACTTTCACACACCATGCATATCACCTCCAGTTGAACTTTTCTGGTTCTTTGTTCTTTAGCTACAGATGACAAGTCTCATCCTTTAGGTTTTTCTGCCTGTATGGATAGCATGGACCAGCATATAGTTTAGACCAGCTATAGGCTTCACAAAACATAAGACGTTATCAGGACTAGAAGATTGTGAGGAACTTCATTGTTAATTACAGAAGCTGAGAAACACCAGACTTGATAACACTTTTTAACATTGCTATCTTGAGATCTCGAATTAATTATTTCATTATCTCAATATAACAAAGCTCATTTTGTAGTTAGAAAGTGTGGATTATCTTATAATCTTGAGATAAAAAGGACTGTTTTGCCACAATAATGAATAAATTTATATGGTTATTGTTATAGGTCGTTATAGATCAGGAAAGCTATGCCAACAAGTACATCACAGGGAGAGTGTCAACTCAACAGACTTCCAGAACGTTTCTTGGCTGATCAACGCATCGGTTTTTACTTCCATAGAGGTCTAACACAGGCAGAAATTTTGATGTGTCTGTAAGAGACAACGTTCAGATCAGCCTTTGCCATTTAAGGAGAAGACCAGTCCAGCTTCAGCTCCCAGGCGACTGCACTTCAGTGATCCCGCTGATATTCTCCTCTTCATCAGTAACCAGATAAGAGGAACAGGCCGCCTTCGTCGTCACCAAATGATGCACAACAGGTGCAGATTAGAAGGACTGCAAGTGACTTGGGACCTTGTTTATGAGGGTTCAATCATATCTTGGCCCAGATGGTGTACTGCAACAGTGGGGCACAAGACTTCAGAGATGAACTTATAGTGTTCCTGGGCCCAGTTATATGTGGCATATGGACTCTTATGACAAGCTCTCCTTTTGGAATTGGGATAAGCATGGATGGATTTTCATGTCATATTATCTGGATGCAAGCAAACGCAAATAATAGTGACCCAAAAGTGATTGCATCCTACTCTAAAAACACAGTGAGGGAAATGGTGGGGTCGCCAAAAATAGTCAGGTCTGATTTTGGAACTGAGAACATCCACATTTAATTTTTTATCTCAGATGACTTATTAACTCTTCTTTCTTTTGCTTTCTGTCTTCCATTTCATTTGATGACAAGTCCCTCCAGCTTTTTGGCAAAAATCTAGTCTCCATATCGGGGAGCATAAACTGAGAGTTCCTCTTCTCCAAGGAGCCTTGCAACATCTTGGTCCACCTAAATATCAAAAGTAGGAGTGAATAAGTATCAAATACATACACCGTGTGTACCCTGATTTATATTCTCTAAGTGTACCTTACTTTGTCCTGTGGCTTTTTTCTTGAGGTTCTCCTCATTAATATCTCTTTCTCTCAAAGCAGAGTGAAACTGGTCCATAGTGATCTGTCAGGATTCAAGGAATAACAGTGTATTCAGACTTGTTGATACCTGTAACATAATCATCCAGCTCTTGACTGCTGCTGCCCTCATTACCCAGAAATGTATTTTTTTTTTAAAAAGATTCTGGCACAGTTTTCTGATTTGTTGGTCATCACATAAACTATATTCTTAATGATGCTTTTAAAGGAACGGGGTGCCTCTAACATTTACATACATAAATGTGTGATTCATTTAAGTTTGTGTTTTTGGTGTTTTTTAATAAGACTAATTTTCTCAACACTAACTATCAAAACATTTTTCTATGCTAGGTTGAAAAAAAGGCAGCTTGTTAAATTGAACTTCAGTAGAGCTGCGTATCATAATTGCCACTTCATTATCACCTTGGAAACTGCAGGATTTGTCTAAGGCCTTCATCAATCTAAACTGTCTTGTTCAAACAGACGTACCTCCTCTGTCTTCATCACTTTCATGCCAAATTAACCATTTGAACTGTGACTGAGTGCAAGTTAATTAAGAGAAAGACAGACTGAGAAAAAGACGGAGAGCAGTGACTTGTCTAGGCCACACTTTACTTCTCCCAATTACACTGCAGACAGGGAGCCTTCGTGGCTGACCGAAGCGCCAATTAGCATCCGTTGTGAGTGCCTTCACAAAAGAGTCATTGCTTTGACCTGCCATTCACCCCAGCATTTCTGTGTATTTACAGCTGGCCAATGAGGCCTTCATGAGATCTTCCTCAAGCAGAGAGTGTAAAGTATTCTGCATCCTCAAAACGGATGTTTGGCTCAGCAAAGCAGCAGCAGATACATTAGCTCTGATGTACTACACTGGATAATGTTGAATGGAACCACATTCTTTTACATTTTCCCCAAAAGTTTGAGGTTTGATCAGAAATTGTTATAAAAAATATTAATATTTGTATTGTAAAAAAAAAGATGAATAAATTGTTTGATCTGTGTGACACATATACAGTATGTATAATAAAATCTGACCTAAATTCTCCCCCATTTTAGTTTTCGACGCTTTCAGTTACATCAGTTTTTCTAAGCAGTCAGCATGTCTGTCACGATGATGCTTCAGTGGGCCCAAATGCAGGAGATCAGATCAAGCAGGAGTACAGCATCCTCTGAGTTACTATAAAAAAAAAAATAAAAAAAAAAACTCCATACTGCAGGATATTGAAACCCGGGAAGCACAACAGGGTTGCATGACCTCTATTGTTGGTTTGCAGTTCATATTGCTAATTTGGCTGCTGTTATTTGGTTTAGTTATCCTGCACTTGAAGTGCTTTTGATTATTATAATAAGACTTTGTTTGACTGCTCCTGGGTGATTGCCACTCCTTGGCCCGTGGGTGTAAATACCTGAATTCATTTTCACATTTGAATTTTGTCTTACTTATATTTGTTCATGCTCAATAGATAAATTATGCTGTATTTTTGCACAGCAAATGATTTATCAAAGATGTCAACATTTAAGTGTGTAATAATTAAGCTTTTGAAGAAGTCAAATCTTTTTCTCATCTCAGGACAAAGCTCTGCCACGGTTAGATGACTAGAAAGCTTTCCAAGCGTCGCATTTTAGTGACTAACCACTGTTTACTTTCACACAAACAGCAGATAGACAAACAAAATAGTGGGGAAAACGGAAGAAAAGTTAGATAAGGTTATTTTCAAATTATGTCACATCTGCACCAGTTTGAACCTGCTCAAAGCAACCTGAATAAACAAAATCAGCATTTATTTCATTTCAAATATCAATTTCTGTTTTCTTTTTTCAGCTTTGTTAGAATTTCCTCTTCTTTTTTTTGTTCACCCTTTTTCACAGCATTTCCTCTCACCCGCACAGCTTTTCTGATCACACATAATAATCACTGGCAGAGCTTGATAAAGGGGTGTCATATAAAAGAAAATGGAACATATTCACAAAGCCACTGTCAATGTAACAATAGCTGTTATTATTTATTTTGTCTTTTAGATTTTATGCTTGCGGCACTTCACGTCACACCCCCTGAAGGCCCAGCTGTATAGGAGTCTGCAAAAAAAAATAGAAAAATGTCAGAGCAGCTTTGAAAAAAAATGTTATGCAACTATGGAACCCTCATAATATGCAGGAAACAAGTTATTGTAGGAATGCAATGGGCAAGGTTTGATGAGGCAGCTGGAGCTGGGATCTGGACAACATACTGTCTATGCAACCTTTGACACTGTAAACACAAGAGGAAGAGGAAGAGGAAGACAGAAAAAGTTGAATGTGTATGCTGTGGGATGACATGGAGTGTTGAGTACATTTAAAGAAGATATGACTAGCCTCTAAAAGCTATGAAGAACTACACAGCTCTGGCCAACCGGGTTGCACAACCCGACCTGGTCTTTTTTGCTCTGGCAGTCGCTGAAGTCATTACTTTGAACACATTTGCGCGCATGTTGTTTACAAATTAGTGTGTAGAGGTGAATTCTTTACAAATTCTTTCAATGATACGAGTACACACCTCGAGAAAATTTCATAGCTCTTATCAGTGTGCAACCTCTGGTTGAAATGGTAGGCTGAGATTCTGGGTATGATGCATAAACAAATTTTTTAAAAAAATTGATAATCTGACTTTAAATGAGAATAATTAGCAGTAACAGTAAAACAGATGTTGAAATATGTTGTTATCCAGATCAGAATATTAAAAAACGTGACAGTATCACAAATTCCCGTGAGACCAGGTTGGAGAATTTACACCTTTCTTTTCACATTCAGCACACGTAATCCACAAAAACTTGTGGATTTCAGTCCCTCATTTAAGCACAATAAATGATATTGTACATTAACCTTAATAACTTTAATATCAGACCCTTTGGTTGAATTATTTTAACACTAAATAAAAGATCTGTGTGTTTAACAAAGTGGTCACATATTAGCCATTAGCATGTGTTAACCTTTAACATCTATTATCCAAGATGGTATCAATGAGCAGTTATTTAACTACATTTATTTTTGCACATTTCCACACAATCACAAACTAATTTATGTTAGCTTTTAGCATGTGTTAGCCTGTACATTAAGACATTGAATGACAAGGAGTCTCACTGGCACCCCTTCAAACTTTCTTCAGAAATCTTCTAGATTTTTCATTGATGTTGCTTTACAGTCTTTTGCATTGTAATCTTCCATATGTCATGGTCCATAGTTTACTGATCAGAGCCCCTTATCTGCCTGTGGTGTAGCTCAGTACTAACTGACCTGAAAATTGAGCACATACTGTTCCCTTCTCCTTCACAGCAGATCACTGTATCTGAACAATATGTGAAGATGTGGAGAGATATGCTGTTCTTTTCTTACATTTCCTCTCACTGTCTCCTTGTCTTGCACCCCCTCCTTTTTGCTGTCTTTTATCTCACCATTAAAGGACTGAAATCAAATCTTTGGCAAAGGTCGCGCAATAATCTTGGATTCTAGGACTTGCGCACTGAAACAGAGATCAGTCTGAGATTACCCTGTCCTCTTCCCCCATCTCTCTCTCTCTTTATTTCTCCCTCTTTTTCCAGTGTTCCTCACTGAAGGATCAAGGCCAGTTTGAAAAACAATTAAAAAAAAATTTTTTTACAATAACAAAAAAAAAAAAGTTTGCGGTTGTCAGCCCCAAACATCTGGCTTTTAACTGCGACAATAAAGTGTTTTGACATTCAGCCTTGTGATAATTACTGTGTAATGGTTGCAAGTAGTCCACTTATTAGCTCCATCTCCAATTAGCATTGATTGATCCAGTTGGATCATTTACAATAAGGGGGCTGTGCTCAAGGTGGAAATAGTGTTCAGCTAAGTTTTTCTGTGACTGTAACATCTAATGTGGAGGCTCTGAAACAGAGAGTCATTGTTCTGATAGAAAGAAACATGATGCATTTTGCTCAAAGTTATACTAAGAACTTTTTCAGATGTCAAATTTTTAGGCCCAATTTTCCGGACGGTCATGAGTCTGCAATTGATCATCATGTGTGATCAGCTCAAGGACTCATCAAAGACATTCGCTGACGTTTTGCGGAGACATTGCCGATGGCCATTGATTATTAAGTAAGCCAAATGTCTTGAGCTGTCAGGGTAATCTTTACTTGAACTTCAGAAAATGAGGCATAAGGGCTAGGTCACTGTGAGGAAGAGAATCCCACATTGTGTGATACCACAATACTAGCATGCAGTTACTTTTAATTCACCTTAAGTTCACTCTGTAACAAAGTCTCTACAACACGCATGTAGATTCTGAGGATTACTCTGTCAAACCGAAGCATAGTTCCGTTGCGAGCCAGTGTAAACTGCTCTCACCCACTCTCTGGACACTTTTTTTGGTTGCAGCATTTATAACACATACAACATAAGATCCACACTTGCAGGGCTCTAAGGGTGGGTGGGGTCCAGCCACAGTTTTCAAGGCAATGGATGTTGTTAGGGCTGTCTTGATTGACATGCCTCTGCATTATTGAGGGTTAGAAGAACCACCACCCCAATCTGCCTCTGGATTGGCAGATTGGGGTGGTGGTTCTTCTTTTCAAGAAGGGGGACCGGAGGATGTGTTCCATTAACAGGGGAATCAGCGACTACAGTATATATTGTACTCGGTCTAAAACGGCCATAACGTTCCTTTTGGTGACTCTCTCTGTGACTTTTAGTGACTTTCAGTGACTGTTTCTATTTAGGATGTTTATGGCAAAATCAAATCAAACTCAATCATTTATTCATTTTCCATTTCTGCTGTGCCTTGTCAGGGTTTTGGGGGCACAGGAAACTATCTATCTAAAAAAAATCTGAAACTATCACAGGTAACTAGGGTCACCTTGAGCAGATGACAAACAGAGACAACTATCAATGCTCACACCCAACACTAAAAATAGTTTTGACTCCTCAATCAACTCAGTGTACATGTTTCTGGACTCTGAAAGGAATCAAAAGCAATCATTTGAACAGTTAAACCTTCAAAGCAGAGGGTTTGACAGGAGCTTATTCCCACATGACATTGCTGAATGTTTATCTGATTTTGTCTATGTGGACGGGGAATTTGAATTTGATGACCATGTCCACATTCCAGAGCAGCAGACAGGGGTGGATTAATCAGCTGCTTCTACAGAGCTGCAGGGCTCGGGAAAAGGGTGGTGCTCCCGTTTGTGCGGTGATCAAATGCTCATCAGGGAAGAATGCTAATGCATTACAGTTAGTCATGATTCAACTGGTACTTGGTGTGTGTTGCTGGCTTATGGAGTGTTTGTTTGTGCCATTATGCTCCCACACTTCTAAAAACATTTTAAAATACATGACCACCTCGGTCTGCAGCAAATCTCTCTGCTCTTAGAACAGCAGTTCAGAAACATGAAAGCGCAAACATTTACTTTTTCATATTTCATCTCAGGCAAGTTACAACAACAAGCTACAATTCAGTCTGACTGCTGCTAAAACTGTTCTCCTCTTGCTACAATTCATCTCATATTGCAACATAAAGGAATTTTTTTTCTTTCAGAAACACTCCAATAAAGAAGTTAGCGAAGCATACTGTAAACTCTGATTGATTACCGTAGATTACCGCATTCACGCACACCTCCAGGTTTGATGAAACTATATAGAGTTGTGTGGAAGACACAGGAGAGGCTAAAGATCAGAGCTGAATGAAGGATGGTGAACAAAGGATCTTGTGTGCCTGTTATGACCCCAGTCTGTTTTCACAAGTGTATTTTTAGCATCTCACTCAAACAGCAGAAAAGCTGAATATTGTCTCACCACAATGAGAACAGCTCACCTTAGAACACAAGAGAAACTGATAGACTGGTGTAAAATTCAACATCATGCCAACACAGACATTTTATGTTTTCAGTTCTCTCATTTACCTCGCAGGTGCTGAGGGAAACTGTGGTGGAATAGATTTCCAAAGTATTTTATTCAATACTTAATATTCTTTATCAATAAAGAGGTGCTTCACTTTACATGAGCCAAAATATAATCCTGGCTGTAACTAATCAAATCCACTCATGTGAGCAAAATTTACTCTTCAGCTAGATCTCTTACTCTTTCAGCTAGCATACCAAAGATACCAGTTATCTCCAACATGAGTAATTAGACCAGTAATCAACAAATACTTTCAGAGACTAGTGCTAGATAACACATTAAATCCTGTGTAACCCACATCTACAGCCAACTTCAGTTTGCCTCCACAGCCAGCTGGGCCACTGATGATGTAGCCCTACACCTATGTAAGGGTGCTATTTGTTGACTTTTGCTCACCACTTTGCTGCATCAGCCCCCACAATTAGAATAAATACAAGAAACTTGTGCTCCAAAAAAGGATTAGCACTCAGTAAAAGACATTGACACAATGGACTATCTACTCTGTGAGCTGCAATAACTGGTTTCTGGGTCTTCAGGTGGGAACTTCATTTCGTCTGTGTTTCGTTTAGTTGGTCCCACGACACCTCTTCGAGGCTAAACTATGTTTCTGGCATCCCAGAGTCACTTCCCTGATGACTGACTTGCAAAACCTAGTATGTCCGACTTGGCCCAACACCTCCGCCATCATCACCCTCAGCACTGGTGTCCCACATGACTGTGTCCTCAGCCCCTGCTTCTTCTCTCTGTACACCAGTGACTGTACCTCCAGCCAGAGCTCCACCTCAGTGATCTGGGCACTCAGCCTCAACATAACTAAGAACAAAGGTTCATAATGCTGGACTTCAGGAAGGCCAAACAGATACACATGGAGCTGCAGAGTTATGGGGAGAAGACTGAGAGAGTGCCCAGCTTCAGATTCCTAGGAATTCATATCAAAGACAATCTCACCTGAGCAACATCTCCTCCTGTCTCCTACGTAAGCCTTACGCGTCATGAAGGACCCTCACATCCTGAACAAGCCCTTTTTCAGCACTCTCCCATCAGACAGGCTGAGAATCATATAAACCAGAACCAACAGACTGAGAAACAGTTTCTTTCCACAGACTGTGACGTCACTTTCTTAACTATACATCCACACGTCAATACTGAATTAGCCTCCATATGCAATATCGGTTTTTAATCTGTTTATCTATTCATTTTCATTTTCATTTTGATCCCATTTTATCTTGTCCTTGTTTAATATAGCATTAATATATTATTGTATTTGTCACTTTACACTGCTGCTGATCACACTGTGTGACCCTTAAAAACACTGTATGAAATGACAAAAAAAACCTTGAGATTATTACTGTTACTACAAACGTGGCAGCATCACTGTGGCCAGCTTCTCATTTATTGTTGTGTTTACCAAAAATCTAAAGCATGTTAGAAGGCTAATGAGGAGCAAAATAAGACTAATCAGAATGGCATTAACTGCATAATGACCAGGCACAGCAGAGAAAACTCGCACATGCCAGACTGCTGCTTTGGAGAGTGTGTGGGCAGGACCATAGAGAGCGAAGGCTGTTGGAAAGATAATAAAGAAATCATATGCAGCATTCAGACAATGCTGTGTGAGATTTGAGTTCTGCGACCAGCTGGCTGCACAGAAACAGTTACTAAGGATTTTTAAACGAGACGTGATTGTCTGGCCGTGATAAACTGATGTGGTGACAATACCCGTACATTACTGGAAAATAAAAAAACTTGAAAGAAACTTTTGCTTCAAACAAACTTAACTGTCTGGGGGAAAAGAAAAATCACTTTCCTCTCAATAGCTCTACTGTGAAGGCTTAGAGATGGAAATTGATTATAATGGAAATCCGAAAGTGCCGCATGGGCAGGGGAAAGCACTCACAAATAGGCAAAAAATAAATCACTGTCAAGGACACATAGAAAACTCAGACAGAGCCTGTGCGCCTGTGCGTGTGTGCAGCAGGGTGGTCCAACGGGCGTGACACGAGCACGTGTCATGGCCGCCTGCTGTGGAACCCTGCTTTGTAGGAAGGGGGAAAAAAGAGCACTGATTGATCACCTGCTGCACAGAGAGGTATCAGTCAGCAGCCCACAGAGAATGACAGTGATAGAGGGAATCAAAGGGAGGGAGGATGTGGGGACCATCAGAAAAGAAATGCTACACATTTCAAAAGGAATGACTGACATGAGAATAAGAAGGAATAAAATTTAAGAGATATGTATGCAAAGAAATGTACAAAAGGGAGAGCTTGGGAAATTGGAGCGTGGAGAAGAGTAGATTAAAAAAGAATGAAATTCACTAAAAGAAAAGTGAATGAAGAGGAAAAAAAGACTCCTCACCACCATAATGAACTGTTGTTTGGTATAGCTGTAACCGGAAAGACGCACAGGTGGAGGTGGAGGGCTGAAAAGATCTATTTTTTTCCCTCTTGTTTTTCATCACATTCAGAGCATGTGTTCAGCGCATGTGATGAGAGAGGAGCTTTTTCTTTGCTGATTACAATGAATCACGTTTACAGGTTGTCAGCGTGGCCACCAATCATGTGAGTGGAAAAGGACTGATGCAGATAGTGAAGAATTATGTGAGAGGAAAGGAGCAGAGGAAAGCTTCATTGACGAAAAACACGACTTCCAACAGTTCTTGCTTTCTCTTTCTGATTTACAGGCTGGCATCCTTTGTTTTGCATGAAGAGTTTCTCATGGTAATTGTAAATAAATTAATAAATGCTAACTTATTATTCATTTTCTATATCAGCGTCTTCCCATCCCAACCTTCATTGGATGAGACACGAGATACGCACTGGACTGGTTGTCAGTCCATCACAGGGCCACAAAAAGGAAAACAACCAACTTGCTTCAATTAAGAATCTAATAATGTATGTTTTGGACTGTTTAAGAAAAGTGTGATAGAGATCTTGTACATTATGGAAAAATGATCACTCTGCATTGCTTCTTTTTTTTCTGGATGCATGTTTGTATGCTTAGTGGTCTTAAAGTTGCTGCAGCATAAAAATCATTCCACAGAATGGTGCTGCAAGTATCTTGTTTGAATATGAAGATGATGTTCCTTGTCTTATTTCCTCCATGTATGCCAAAAAGTAAGTATGCACAAACAAATCTAATCTTTTTATTAAACCATTCTGAGGATTTTGTTTCTTAAGGTCTCGGAGCCAGTCGGGTGGCTTTTAGTGAAGTCATAGAGGACTTTTAGTGAGTAATAGCTTCTGTCTGGCCATTGTTGTTTTCTATAGCTGCTTCAGAGGACTCAGTTTTAGGGTGTTCCTGGAAGGATTACAAACCTTTTTTTTTCTGCATTTGGACTGCAGACAGGAATGCAGAAGCTGGAAATGAATGAAAACTCTGAAAGTCTTGATCCTTCATGCATTGATAGTCTTGCAGACGGCTCTACAGAGTTCCTGCATTTAACTCTGGATTTTGTTGTTTCTCTGAAAAGGAAGGTAGTTAATCCTAGAAAGTTTGTCTTAAACAGAAATGTGGAAATTAGACTTGTTGGTTCTTTTATCTCAGACAAGGAATTTTTTTAGGTTGTTATTTACTAGAAATGTGGAAAGTTGGAAAGGAAGCCGCTCTCCACAAATCTAAAAAAAAAAAAAAAAAAAAACACCCAGCCAAAAAAGATAAAGTTCTTTGAAAAACCAGAAAAACCAATTCTTCCTCCTCATTCAGAGAAAATTAAACTTTGAGATAATTGATTAAATCCTCCAGGAAACTCGTGCTTCAGGATATCTGCGTCTA
>JBAMYA010043187.1:0-13654 GCA_037176975.1 Arrhamphus sclerolepis
TGTGTGTGTGTGTGTGTGTGTGTGTGTGTGTGTGTGTGTGTGTGTGTGTGTGTGTGTGTGTGTGTGTGTGTGTGATATAAGGAATCATTTTTTACTGTAACAATCAATTTCTATCAACAGATTGCCTATTTAAGTGAGATAGTTATTGCTCTCTTTATCTGTAGTTTCTGCAAATCAACTTCTTCACACATTCTTACACAAATCCTCAATAAAACCCTTCTGCACATATTTATCTATGCTTTTCCAATCCATTTTCTGCACATTTGTTTCCCTCCTGGAGAACTTGCTGATGCTTCTTTTAAAGCATGCTGGTCATTCATCAGGCTAGTGGCTCTGCTTGATTTTCACGGTATAAAATAAATTAAATTTACTCATCTAGCCTCTTATCACTTCATTTCTGTTTATTTTTTCCTCCAATTTTCTTCTTTATTCGCACACTGGTGGCAAATCTCATTTCTCAAGGCTCTTTTCCTTGCCAGCCATATAATATGCCTGTATTGATAAGCACTTGTTATAATGCTACCACTGCTGCTTGGCCTGTTATTGTCAACAGACTGACAGGCCAGGCAACCAGCCAGGAAGAGAGAAATCCTGACTGAGATAAAATGCCTCTGGAGATTCTTAATGCTTCAGTTCAGTTACTTTTATGCTTTCTCAGTTTATTCAACAGTGAATGCTATTCCACATTTTAAATCTTTAGCATTTTAACCTTTTAATTTTTGCCAGAAAACCAGTACAAACCATTTTTGTTATTCAAATATTGCCCATAATTGTAATCAGGAAAAGATACCAGGTAATATTTTTTAAATGGGTGTGTTAGATGTTACCTTTGAGGATTAGAGTCATTGCAAACCATCAGTAGTGTATGGACAATCAAAATATATGCAGCCGTCTCTCGCTCAACTGAAAGAAATAGTTCCTCAGAAGCAAATTAGAATTCCACTTCCAACATATTTTTTAAAAACCTTTTACTTAAGGGAGTTGTAATCTGACTATTGAGCGACTGATTGATTCTGAAAGCACTCGCTCCTTGTTTGAATACTGTGCTTGCTCAGTTATTGCATCTGTAGTTAAGGAGTCAACAAACCAAAACACTTTCATATACTTCTTGAACGGTTAATTGACTGAACGTGGAAAACTATTTAAATTCGTCTTTTGTGAATAGTTTTGTTTGCTGTAATTCCTTTTTGAAATCTTCATAATTCATAGTTAGTACTTTTAGTCCACTGCTAAACCAAATTGTTGTTTTTAAACATGAAAGTGGATATGGGACACAGAGTGATTCTTTTTTGTTGTTGTTCATGTTTCACTTTTTCAAAGTGTTTAGCAAAGCTTCAGTTCGATCATTTTGGGTTGAGTTGAGCTAAACATGACACAGTTTTGGAGGAAGTGAGTTCAGGACAGGAAAGGAGGGCACTGGATCTATAACACAAGACAAAATGAGAGCATTGTTGCATCCAGCTCAGTAATTATTTCCCATTTATCTTGTTTAAAATAAATATTTGAAGCCCAAATAATTTACAAGAAGATGTTGCTTAACTACGCTGCCCTGACAGTAAATTAACGTTAATCCTAATAGCCAATAAAACAACACCTGACTCTTGGAATAAAACATAAAGGCTGTCTCCAAATGAATTCATGAGACCTTATCAGTACATTATGCTAAACATCTTTAAAGGGTAAATTGATGCTGTATTGTTTGGCAGACAATTAGCAGGTATGTGGCTCCCTCATTATAAAATCATGCAAAAGTTTCACCTTTCCTGAATGTCCTGCTTACAAAGAAATCACACAAAAAATGCAAAGAATGTAAAGATGTAAAAAGTCATTAAATGTAGTCCTGACAACATGCTATGAAGGCTATGCACTTTCAAATTCTACCCAGCAAATACTCTGAAGTAGGTCTGCATATTAACTCCATCAGGCAAAACAGACTTCTGTTACAACTGTGGACTCAGCTCCAAGCTATGAATCATTTTATACCGTAACACCGTTTCTTTCCACCTCTCTCCATTTGATCAACACACTGAACATTAGCAGTCGACAGAGCAGCTCCAGGCTGCTCAGCTCCCGTCCTTTAACTTGTGGTCAAGTCTTTGCATGTCAGTGTACTTTGCAGCGGCTGTTGTAGGTATTAAACCAGTGAATTTAGGCCAGTTAAGTATTCATCTACTGAAGCTGGACCAAAGATTCCAATAATGTGCACAATTTCTGATGATTACTGAGGTGAGGATCCTAACTATGACAGACAAATGTAAAACACAACTATGCCTTAAACCAACGTCATTTCCACACATCTTTTTCACTGTCTCCAGTTGTTTGTCTTTGTGCCCTTTTATTCCTTCCCTGCACCCTCCTTAGTCTTGAAACCAATCAAATTAAGAAGTCAGAGAGATGGGCAGTCTGTGGCCGATGGCAAGACAAGACTGCATCTCTTTTTGTTGTTGGGTCTCTGAGCAGGATTAAACAGTTTATTGCCCCTGTTCCCATCGTGTCACATCTCCTCACTGTACAGCACGCCAAAGAAAAGATGATAATGAAAAGTTACGCTGTGTTGGCTAAATGCTGATGTGGCAGCTAAGTCTGTCAGTGCTCTAGAAGCAGGGACCAGAGGAGACTCTTAGGAAAAGAAGAGAACCACAGGCAGAAGGAAATTCAGCTGTAAGCCGTTGACACTTCATCTGGTAGAAACAACAATGTCATCAGGCAACACAAGCTGTAGTGGATTGAGTAGAAGTATTTGCGGGGGGGGTGTGTGTGATTGGGTAATTTTCTTTAGGCAAACTCAGAGGAAAAGACTTATTAATAGTCAATGTTTCTGCTTGTGCTGTTTGAGGAAATAGGGAATACTGAATACTTACCAAAAGAGTGAAAATATCCACTTTTATTTATATAAATAATCTGACTTTGTTGTGTGAACTTTAAGTTGCATGAAATCCATGATAAAAAGAAATGCCAGACCTGAAATGTTGCTTAAAAAATGTCTGTTTATGCACCAAGCAAAGATGGATCTGCACTGTCATTAGCAGCTTTGTGCATTATTCACTGTGCTTTTGTGTCCACTTTGTTCCACCCCATTTGAAGTTCTGTCGCTGCTAGCTATTCTGTTGAGCAACATAGTACTTTCACACTTGTCCAGATAAAAGTTTTATCAAAAAATTAGACTGAGTCTCAATCCTCCTGTATTTTTTCTGGTTTAAAAAAAAGTAGGCACACATTTTCTTGTTTAACTTATGGGAGTTTCTGGCTGTTTCTGTAACTTTGGTAAATTCTAGCGCGTGCCTCGCTGCTGAGGCAGGCTAGGGAACACTACAAGGTGTCAAGGGGGAAGAGAAATGAAAAGAGAAAATGAGTTTGAGTCCTTCTAGAGGCTCATAGGAAAATGTGCAAATTATAGCTAAGTTATAGCTATGCATGTGTTTAAACTCTCCCACCACCACTTGTCTCACTGTTTACAGCTGAGACTGTCATGATGGCACATTTAAAGCTGCTGTAACTGAGTGTCTTGAGACCTGGTCTCTGATCTGTGACATGATTTTGTTGCTAAATCCCCTTTTGTTTTGAAAGTTCCCAAAATTATTCATTTTTTTAAAATAAATATATTATTAAGCATAACAAAAGTAACTTTGTTCTATAATTTGTTAATTTATTTGGACTTTTTAACATTTAACAGTTGTCTTCAGTGATCATATCTATTGCATTCAGGGGAAAAACAATCTAGCATTTGATGCCAGCTTGTGTGTTTTCTTGCCACGGGCACTGATACACCTCCATACCATCACAGTTGCTGTTTTTCTTCCCCACCTTTTGCTGATAAAAGCCTTTATGGTTGCTTTCAACTTTGACACTTAAAACCACATGTCTGCTTTTTTACAAAAGCAAAGTAAAAAGGTGAAGTCATCTGATCGCAGAGCATGTGTCACCGTCTTTTCTTCCATCTGAGATAAGCTTGTGTTGAAAAATGAAAAGCATTACTGTTCAGGTGTATATGTTTTCTTCCGTGATCCAGTTTCAGGTAACATTTGAGGTGCAACATCAGACTGTGTGGAGTAGCAATGATTCTCCATGGTACTCCCATGTGTATTTATTAATCATGGTCACATGACAGTTTCTCATACAGGGCTGTCTGAGGGCTCAAGGGTCGCAGATATCCAGCAGTGGTTTCCAGTCCTTACCATTTCCAGTGTTTTGCCTGACTTTTTTTTGCAATATTATTGACCTTTGATGTTGAAAGTCTTAAAATCTTCTGACTTAAATTCTTGCACTTGCTTACTCTGTGGTGGAATAAACTGGTCAGCTATAAACCATTATTGTTTGCAATCCTAAAACCCTTAGCTGTCACAAATTCATTTACTGATTGTAAAATATTTCAGGATGGTCTTACTTGTGTATTGTACACTTTCTTTATTTAAATCCCTGTCTTATCTCTTTCAGTATCTCCGAACATTTTTTTTTTCTTGCTGTTGTTGGAATTAAACTTCGTTAATGTTTTCTGAAGCGGTGCAGTTGGTCCCTGAGAACACTGAAAATCATTTCCTCTGTGCCGGTGCCTGTTAATTGAAGGCTCAAACAAAGCATTTTAGAAAACTTGGTGGAAATGTGCCTAAACTCTAAGCAGTAAAAACTACATGTCTAACAAGTCACAAATGTCCAGATTTACCTGCATCATATTGTCCAAAGTCACACAGTGGATAAATTACAGTCGACCCCTGTGATCGTTTGAGCTGGAGAAAATATCAGGAAGGGTAAATGTCCCTCATTTCAGCCTTCAACATCTTTTAGTCAAATACCCTTAAAGACACAATTAACCTTCAGCTGGTTGAGGTGCTTACTGTAAAGGATTACATGTGTGATGCTTATTTCTGAATATGTATGAGCTCTCATGCTGTTATAAAAAGCCCGAAAGCCTCCGAGGATACACAGATGCCTACTAAGTAGACCAAACAAGTTAATGATTTGTTTTTTTGACCTCGTTTTACAATGTCTTTATTTGTTACAGTGTCTGAAAGCTTTCTTGTTTACACAAGCATCTTGCTCTTGTTTCAAATTGTATTGAATATTCTAAAAAGGTATCTTTATTGATGAAAGTAGTGAGCAGGTGTCAGTGAATTTCTCCGTTAACTACAGAAACCGTGTTCATGCTGTAGCTCAAGTTTTAATGAACCGTATTTTGGCTTGATAGAAAATTCTGGTTGAAAAGATTTGTTTCTGGTTTTATTCTCAAGAAAGCTTAAAAGAAATAGAAAAAAAAAGAGTAGTCCTGCCAGAGTTTCATTATTTGTGGATTGTTATTTATTCATTTTTAAAACAAGCAGTGTTGTGGTGCAGTAAAGGACTAAAGCTTTTTATTAATCAAGCGAATTTAACTACTTTGGATTCAAGTGTAAGTGAATTCAGTTTATTAATTTTCAAGACAGCATCATTGTTTAGTATTGAGTTTGCATATGATGTATTTTTGGTTCTTTTTTTTCTTAAAAAATAAATGCTCACGAAGCATGATCATCAAAGACATGGTTAAATCCTACAATTCAAATCAATTTATATGTTTTTGTTTCGTATTTGTAGCACAAAAGTCATCTCAGGGCACTTACAGAGAGGACAAAGTTCAATATAGATCCAGTTAAGAACAATCCAGTTCAAATAGATTGCAATCCAGTTATATTCTACTTCAATCCAATTACCTGTCTCCCTCCCTTGGAAGGTTTTTTCTTTGTGCTCAACAGCATCTTTGGGTCACTGGTGATCCAGGGATTGTAATTGGGGAAACACCTCATTGACCTATTGAGAATTGTGTTTTCCACACTCTCAAACACATGACTGATGCCAGAAGAAGAGGTTGGAGAAACATCATCTCTCCTGTTTATCCTCGGTAGAAAGATAACTGCAGCTTTTTGGATCAGATGTTTTTTTTTTTTTTTAGAGAAATCTTTGGACAGTGAAACAATAGCAAAGTGTAGTAATCCAACCCAAAATTAACCAACGCACAGACTGCTGTATCTGTGCTGTTGTTGGTGTAAATTGTTGTTTTTGTTCTATCACATGTGAAACTCTGGATATATCATATAACACCTGGCAGCTATCAATCCCCCCGTGAAGCTCTCAATTACACAGCCAAGGCCAAAGGTTAATAATTATTTTATCTGACGTCAGTAGTCCTTTATTATGTAAGATTTATATTAAGATGAAGTTGTTTAGTTGTTAAGCATCTCAGCACATATTGTTAAAAAGTATTTTAATATCTGAAAAAGATGAACCTATTTTCCTTATTTCCTTACAACTCCTGACAGCAGTTGTTGCAGCTCCTCTTATTATTCGTGTACAGTAACACTGATGCAGATTTATTCTGTTTGCTGCCTGTAATGAACGAGAACAGACTGGGGTGTGGGACTGACTGGAGTGCTACACTGGCCCACACTTACATGGCTAGTGGCTTACTGGCTTCCAGCTGTGACTGAGTCACTGTCTGAGTAATAAGATTAATGGTTGGAAGTTGAAGGATCTGTTCTTGTACTTGTTTTTCTACTTCTTGGTTTGTTCTTTTTTTTGTTCATTGTTGTTGTTTTTATTTCTTTTGTTCTTCCACATCCTCCTCCTCACAGACTGCTCTCTCACTAAAGAACAGAGCTGCGTTTTCATCAGCTGATTACATCCAGTCCTGTGGTCTGAAACACTGTCTTTTGACTGTATTTTATTCCTTTTCCACCACCACAGTTTATCTTTTGAACACATTTTGTTTTGCATTTTCTGAGTTGGAACCTCTTATATTACTTCTTTGGCACCAGATATTTGAAGCTTCTCTGTAGTCCCACACAAAAACAAACCAAAGCTAGTTAATGTTGGTTAAATGGTACATGTTTTAAGGCATCTTTAACATCATAACTTACTTTGTCAATGATAACATGCACAAAAGGTCTTTGTATCATTTCCTACACTTCTTAAGAGAACTTTTATACGTCTGACAAAATTTCTTCTTTTGCACAGTTGAATAGATGAGAGTTCTGTTCAGTGATGAGGTATTACTTAAAGGAGTACAAGTGTCTCCCAAACCTTTCATCATTTGGTGGCGTAGAAGAGACTGAATGTTGGGTCAGTTCTTAAGCTGCTGCATATGAAAGGCTGAGAGGAAAGAAAAGAGACGGCAAACAAGAAAAAAGCATAATGAATAAATGCTGGTGAATAATGAAGCTGGGGCTCTGTTGCATAACAATAAGCACAACTATGTAGAAAAACAACTCAGTCATTTTACAGGAGACATTTAGTTAAACATTTTCATTTTCTCCTGGTTGATTTTAAACCATATCGTCAATCCCTCCCAGTTAATAGAAACATCTCATTTATTTATTGATTGATTTATTTTAAACAATTCTTCACGTCTCTTTGTTTCTTTAATTATACCAACAAAATATTTATGAATTGCTTTAATTAAGTGGCTGGGGGACAGATCTGTCTTTTTTTTGGTACGGTCTGCTGATGAATACAGTATACTGTCATATTTGTTTATTGGCTTTGGATGCTTGTTGGTGACGACAGTCTGAGATGATTGAGAAGCAATGAAAGAGTTCTAATTAAAATTTTTAAATTCAATCTCATTTAGGACCTGATATACACTGCACGTCCAACAAAAGTCACATTAATATTAAGTTGGACCGCATTTAGCTTTGATCGTAAAGTGCATTCGCCATTGTTTCAATAAGCTTCTGCGATGTCACAACATTTATTTCCATCCATTAATTTTTCTTCAAAGATCTTGTGTTGATGGGAGAGTTGGACTGCTGCATGATGTGTCCTCCAGCACATCCCAAAGATTCTCAATGGGGCTCAGGTCTGGACTCTGTGGTGGCCAATCCAGAACCAGTCTTTCACTATTTGAGCCTGATGAATCCTGGCTTTGACAGGGAAGAAATCAATCCATTGGTTGAATAACCTGGTCATTCAGTATATTCAGGTATCAGCTGCCCTCATAACGCTGCTGAACTTAGACCTGAACCTAAACCTGGCACACTGCAGCAACCACAGATCATAGCACTTCCCCCAAAGGCTTGTACAGTAGACACTAGCCATGATGAGTACTTCACTTCATCCTCCTCTCTTCTTACCCTGATGCTCCATCACTCTGGAACAGAGGAAATCTGGACCACATGACCTTCTTCCATTGCTCCAGAGTCCAGTCTTTATGCTCCCTAGAAAATTGAACCCTTTTTTTCCGATTAGCCTCACTGATAAGAGGTTCTTTAAGGCTGTTTAGTCCCAATCCCTCAAGTTCCCTTCACAGTGTGCATGTAAAATGCTTGCTCACTATTAAACATACCAGTGAGTTCTACTGTATTTTTTTGTTGTCATTCATTTATTTACTTTTTTAGATTTGATTTTGCCAAACGTTTAACTGATCGCTGATCACAGTTAATCAATATTTTTTTCTGACCTTATTGCTTCCTTTAAGATGATGATTTCCCACTATCCCTCCAGTTTTAAATATTGTGTTGGACAGTTCTGAACCCAGTTTTAGTCGTTTCAGCAATCTCCTTAGATGTTTTCTTTGCTTGCTACATGCCAATAATTTAACCCTTTGACCCTACTCACCTCATCAGTTAACTTGTTGCCAGCTGAGATTTAATCATCCATGCAGTAATTATCTAATCAGGCTCTTACATATTCAAACCTTTTCTTTTCACTTTTCATGTGTTTCAAATATATGTGTTTTTCATTCTAGAGTAACGTTTTCAAGCAGCAATGTTTTGATCTTTTTGACTGTTCTTGGTTGAGGCTCTGCCTATGTGGTAAGTGTGCACCTGTGCAATTAAACACACTAAATGATGAGTATCTTTTCTCTGTCCTCATTTTGAATTGAATATCTAATCTTTTTATCTGTCATTTTAATTCACCTCTGGTTAGAACACCTGAGATCCCTTATATCTGCAAAAGACACTTTATTGTAACAGTCTAATTGCTTTATAAAAGAGCCATCAAATGCTTGAGTTCACTGTAAAGGTGTCCTCAATCCATCTCCTGGATTCTGTGGCATTAAATCACCAGAAGCCACCATTAATATTCGGTCATTGGGTTGAATCCTACCATTTCTTGTCACTACGCAGAGACAATAAATGACTGACTCTCTTCTCTTCCCAGGGTGGTCTGCTTCTGACATATAAATTTGTTGGGGCTGAGATGAGAAGATCACAGTTACACCTCATGTTGAAAAAAATGAATAAAAAGCTTAAATATGTACTATCTGGTAGGCAATTGTACACAGAAGTATCTTTGGATATGCACTATTGCTGGTTTATTGGGTATTTCAAGTTACAAATGAAACTAAAACTGCTCCCTGTAAGAGTCCTGCAGTAAATCATACCTTCACTGAGGTGATAAATAGGTTTTTATTGATACTGTAGCAAAGGTGCTTATTCACTGCATGATAATGACTTACACTGACATAAGCAGATATTCTGTATGAATGGAATGAAAATCCAGCTGAAGTCAGAGTTTAGCATTTACCTTAGTTAAACCTGATGTTTTTGTTTTTTCCATTTTTGCCCAACTCAAAAACCATCTCACCATCTCAATATGATCATATACTTACTGTCATCACCTCATATTGTTTTCACTCCTTTTTGTGTTTTTGTGTGTTTGCATTGCCATGGCGATGAGTGTCATCCTCATGACACCTACCGTAGCAGGAAATACAAAGGTCTGTAGCTTTTTTCAAGTGTGACAACACTGCAAGATAAATGAATAAAGCTTCATAAGAGTGCAGGTGACATATAGAAGGGCAGATTCAAAAAGGGAAAGAAACTATTGCTATCCAGGGCTGTGACTCTTTAGGTGTCAGTAACTGCCTCTGATTGCAAGGTCACAATTCAATGCAACATTGATTGCCAGTTCAAAAGTCTTTTTGAGATGATAAAACTTATAACTGATATACAATAGATATTATTGTGGGCAGAAGCTATCTGTCAGAAGAAATCTGAGTTCTTCAATTTAAAAAAAAAAAACAACAACCCAAAGTTCAGCGTTTAACGTCCATTTAAATGTGAGTGCTGTTACACTTCCTCTTTATTGTTTACAATATGATGACTGCCTCCAGTCTAATACTGAGGAGACTGATATTTTATTCAGTCCCTAGAACCTGTTGCGTTTAAAATAAATAAATATAACCGAAATCCAGAAGTAGTCTTTAAAAACTGTCAGTGCAGTCACCTGTAGAACCATCTTGCAGTCATTTTAACACAGATTTCTGTACTCTCACATCATTGTGGAGTTACTGTGACGCATGTCTTTACAGCATTCTTTAAGATTTGTGGGCATTCGCATAAGCACAGCTCTCGTAAGATGCTGTTTCAGCGTCTTTAGTCGGGCTGATGTCTGGACTTTAACTAGAACACCTGGGATCGTTTTACTTTCAGTCACTCTGTTGTAGAGTTGCTGCTGTGTTTGTTATAAATGTTATTTGGCATGACCCATTTCTGAAAAACTGTTGAACAGATTCATTTGCTTCTGACATACTTTGGTATTCAGAAGAGTTTGTGGTTTACTCAGATATTGCCAAGTGGCTGCAAAACCCAAATCATCACTTTTCTACCTCTGTGCTTAAGGATGGGTACTCAGTGTTTGTGTTAATAGTCTTTGTTTGCATATTGTATATTGAGACTAAACTTCTCCACTTTGATGGCATCTGTGTATTGTTCAGATGCAACATGTGCTTTCTAGAGAAAGCCTTCTAAACAAGCCATACTTGTTCATTTTATGTGAACCCACTTGGTGGTTTTCAAGTTCTTCTGCAGGATTGTAAATGAACAAGCCTTGGCTTTCTTTTGAACTGCCTGATACATGCAGCCGTGCAGTGATTGCTTTAATGGAAATGGGAGAAGAATATAATTAAACTGTGTATGCATTGACATGATAAGACAATTTAAATCATCTCCTTGTGAGGAAGAGACTTCCTGTTATACATGAACCCCTTCAGTGTGTGCGTTTTCCAGCAGAGGTGGAATCAAAACACTGCTTGTCATCCAAGAAAACTGAGGGATGGAGTTTTATAAATACCAGGAAGTTCTGTATTTCTTAATAGCTTAGTATTCAAAACAACATAATGAGATGGAGATGCCTTGAGTGGTCGCTGAGCTAAAAAGGTGTTATATTAGCACGCTGTTGTTAAAGCCACCAACAAAAACCTAAATCCTCTTTTGTGTTTGTCAGATTCCATTATTTCCTTCACAACACATCCTGTGCTGGCCAACTGTGATCTTTTAGCTGGTCCAGATGTCTCTTTTATGTTTGGACAACCGGAGAGGAGCCTTGCTGGTCATCTGATACCACAGAGCTGCCTTATCTATGTTCTAGCCACACACAGAATCCTGCACACCGTCTGCCACTCTTTCAACACTTTGAAACCAAGAAAAAACAAGGATGTGTGAAGAAAAGGCAGAGGGTCAGCTGAAGGTCTGCTGCAGTGGGCTGATACATTCAGTTATTTGATAAGGTTTTTACTCAGAGTACAGGTGACACACATAAGAGTGTTGGCTTGTTGGCTCTTGTCTGTCTGCTGGAGGAACGTGATCAGTGCCTGAGCCTAACGAGGGTCCCTGAGAGTGAATAATTTAAGAGAGTGCTGTCTTGCTGAGTGTTTAGCTGATTGATGTCTGTTTTATTGGTGTGGTTTTTCAGTCTCTACTCACATTTTTCATTTCAAGCAGCAGTTCGGAATTCATGCAGAGTTTCATTCTTTAAGAAAGCTCCTGCACGATGAAAGAGATGTTTCTGAGGGTCTACAGTTTTCAGACTAATAGTGCTATTTTTCCACATTGCAGCTTGACAGAACACATCAAAGTTTATTAGATCCTTCAATGTAACTGGCTGTTTGTACAAGTGATGATGTTTAATCACATGCATACACCAGAGAATCAGGCTGTCGCTGCAGGCAAACCTATGACTATATTGTAAAATAATGCCAATTTAAGTCATTTAAAGTTACTCCCTGGCAATAATGAAGTTTTGTAAAAGTTCATGGTTCATACAAATATACATTTGAAACTACCTGTGGATGTATTTTAAGGCACACCTCAAACACATGCTTTTGTTGTTGGACATAATGGGAAAAATCAAAAGAAATCAGTCAAGATATTCAGGAAGAGAACTGTGGACCACCACAAGTCTGGTTCATTCTTGGGTAAACTTTCTATACAAATGTTGCCAAAGGTGCCACATTTGCCAAGCACCTATATACACCATGGGGATGTCCAGCCACCGTATTGCACAGGATGGAGGCAGTTTCTGTGTATCAGACATGAATGTACTTTGGTGCAAAATGTGCATATATATTTTCTTCTTTTCGTCTTCCTCCTCCTCCTTGCTGACCTGGACTATTTACTAACAGTTTCCAGCCTGGTCCTCGCCCTTCTGGTTTTCTTTTTATTGCTTTGTTTGTTACTTAGTTTTGTTTTCGTTTTGGACTCTCCTGTCCTACCAGCATTTTTTTTTTTTTGTTTGCATTATTGGAGGAATTGTATTATTACTGCTTCCCTGGTCTCCAGCATTTGGGTAATCTCCATGCCACAAAACATAATGCAATATTACTAAATACTAAGAAAATTTTTGTAAACTTATGACTTTAAGGTGATCATGTGCCTTTTCCAGCACAGAAGGATTTACATCCTTAAGTTTGAACATGCACTTGTGCTTTTACAGTTCAACAAGTTCAACAATTACATTTTTGACAGATGTGTTCTTTGTCTTTACATGTTTCTTTTAAGTGCACACCATTAGTAGCAGGAGCCTTGCCAGAGTGTAATGTACTGTTTGAATATTCAAAATTTATTACCCACACTACAGCTTTTCTTCATGCATGCTGCTTTCTTTGTCCAATTAGATGCTCATGTGCGGAAAATGGATTTACTGACAATAGGATGTTAGACTCCACCACAATAGATGGCAATATGTGGCCAGAGCACATAGGTCCAGTTGTTCAACAGTCCAGTTGAACATTTTCATACAGGAATAACTCAACTTATCTGGATGTATTAGTCCAACTATAACAAGTTTGGTTTAGTTAGATGCAGTTATTTTAGATTTCAACTGTTCTAGCCTGACATACATTTCATGACCCCAATTCCCAAAAAAAAGTTGGGACACTATAAAATGTAAATGTGCCAATATTTTATTTTCCAGTAGGACATAGATAACATATCAGATGCTGAAGCATCAATTTCATGAAAATATTAGCTTAAAATTACAGCTTCAAGTGAAATAATGCAAAAATTTAGTTTTTTTTCTTTCTGTCGTCAATACATCCAATTGGAATTCAACTGATGAATTGTCTCTTAGCGTTTAGGAAACACTATAAAAATATTAGCAAGATTAAAAACTTGATTTTCATTGAGCACAGGCTTGTAAAACAAGTGATCTGAAACCTTTTTTTCTTCTTACAAATCTCCATTGTCCAGTCATGTAAACATCTGTCTTCAAAGGACAGAAATCCATTAACACTGTAAGTAGTGAAAACGATCAGTCAGAGAAAAAGCAAAATGCACTTTCTCTTGCGCGTGGGGGGGGGGGTGGGGGGGGAGGGGGGGGGGGGGGGGAGGGGGGGGTGGAGTGTGCGTGTGTTGTGGGGAGGAGGAGAGGACGGGGGGGGGGGGGGGGCGCGTGAGGGGGAGAGTGT
>JBAMYA010043188.1:0-13653 GCA_037176975.1 Arrhamphus sclerolepis
GGTCAAGCTCTGGGTTTCTTAAACGCCTAGAGATGACTTGTCGTAAATAGGCGCTATATAAATAAATTGAATTGAATATATACCTGCTTGGCCTTCAAATCATTGTTGTGTTGTTTTGACCCAGTGGTAACATCATTTGGCCATCTACGAATCAGTCAGTTGACTCAGTCTGATCTAATCTTCGTTCTGTTTTCTTTCATTCAAGATTTCAGACCTGCCTGCCTGCCTTTCCCACCTCCAGTAATCACAATAAACCTTTTAAACTCAGCTCTGTGTCCGCAATTGGATCGTGGAACATCGTTACGCACACAACACTGAAAGCTCATATTTAGCTGCATTTTAAGGTCATATAATAGTAACACTTTCACCTTCTAAGCAGGGCTGAAATACAATAGCAAATTACAATACATGTGGATTTAAACTGTAGGACATCCGGAAAATGGTGGGGCATCATAAAGTTCCTCCTTAGTTCAGTGTATGAACTAAGCCGATCAGGTCCTGGTGCAATTGGCCGATGGACTAGAGATGGAGAGGAAACAAAAAGGAATCAAGGCCCATGACAAAGGTCCTCACTTCATCAGCTTTCTTACATTACTGTCACCGGCCTCTGACCAGATACTGTGCTCTGGGCCCAGGTATCAAAGCAGATTGCCCTCATACGGTACCCTTGGATGAAAGGATAGAAAAGGTAGATGAGCGGAAGCTTGGGAAATATCTGCCCCTCATCTCTGAGAGCTAGCAGAGGAAGTGGAGAGCCTGGAACCTGCCAGTAGAGGTCGGTTGCAGGGTCTTCCCTGGACAGTCACTCTGGAGGGCACTGAGGATGCTTGGGGTCAGAGGGGCAATCGGCAAGAACTTGGTGAACAACATCTCGAAGCAAGCAGAGACGGCATCCAGATAGCTGTAGCTAAAGAGAAGCGAAAAGTGACTGAACCAGGTTGGCAGAGGAGAGTGGAGTCAGAGCTGAACGTTGAAGACTTGAAGGGCAGAGGGATTAGTTCCAGGATGCTGGTTCTGCTGTCAAGCCCCAATTAGATGTCATGAGCTAATCGATGAAACACCTATGAAGTGGAGTCCCCACTTGAAAACCCAGTGAAGTCAGAAGGTCTGAAACATACAGCTCGGCTCTCAGACGAAGATGTCTGAAGGGAGCACTTTCAAAAGCCAGCCACCCTACATAAGGAGTAGGAGGTAACTAAAGTGGGGTGGTTACAATATTTTATCATTTAAGACATATACACCATGTATCATACCTGCCCACATGAAATAATAATTATGACTTTTAGTATTAACCACCAATTGAGGATCCACTTCCTTTAATGGAAGAAAATAAAATTAAGTAATAATTAATCAGTTTTTCATCTGAAGTCATGAATACTTGCTATCCTTGACAAACGCATGGAGTTGTGAACTTATTGAAAACATGTATGTTCAATGATACTATGCAATCTGTTGGAATGTATGAAATAAATCAGTATCCATCCATCATCTATGACAGGTCGCCAGGAAGTTTTGAGTTGCTGATATTGCTTCTCATATCAGATACATTGGAGACAGTTGCCCTCATTCATTAAATCTTAAAACACCTCCTTAGTGAAAACCTTATATGGATCAATAATTTCCAGGTAAAACTTGGATATGTTAGTAGTCAAGAGGGACCACCATGAAAGGAGGTCTAAAATTCAAACAATTCTTATCTCAAAACCTTCATGTAAACTCATTATCTCATGAACGTGATTGAGAAGGAAGTGATGCAGTGTTCCACTTTTGAAATGCCCCCAGTGAGACCAGATCTCAGAGCAAAGGTGCTCAAAAACCGGACCACACACCTCCTTTTCCCATAAGACTTAATGCAGGCATTTAATTCTGTGTTGTCTATCCAATGAGACATTCAAAAATTCAAGATGTGAAGTAAAAACGGTTTAGTATGATATCAGATCACAAAAAAGTCAAAAAGTGCATTTTATATATATATATAACATAGCTGCTGAAGACACATGCATTGTCTTGAGTCACGAATCCATAACAGTTTCATGACATGATTAGCGTACTCTATAAAAGGTCCCTGTTAGCATATCAGTTTCATTAAATCATCCCATTGACACTTTAAGGAACACAATCTGAACTGAGAATTTAACATGTTTTAAATGCATCTGCATTTGTGAAAATAACAGTAGATACAGGCTAAGGCAGCAACATTGTAAAGTTTGGGAAAAACAAAGTATTTATGTGCACTCTTTATTTACATAAGCTGCTACTGAAATTTCAGAGAGACTTACATTTTCATGAATGCTGAAACATGCACATTCAATTTTGCTCAACTTTTTTGAAACTGTGTCCTGTGGACTAAAGCGGAAAGGAACCATCCAGCTTGTTATCACCTAAAGGTTCACAAGCCTGCATCTCTGATTGTATGGGGTTGCATTAATGTCTATGACATGGGCAGCTTACACATCTGGACCTTGCATATTTAAGCAAGACAATGCCAAATGACGTACTGCATCCAGCACAATAACATATCTTCACAGAAGAGTCCAGGTGTTGAATTGTCAATGAAATTTTCTGTTTGCTAATAGACAATATTTGGTGCATCCAAAAAGAAGATAAATAAATAAATAAATAAATATCAAGCAACAAAGACTCAGGACTGTTGAGTAGCTAGTGTCCTGCATCATGGAACAACATTCCTTTCCTAAAACTCCAACAACTGTTATGACATATTTTAGATAAATCTACCAGCGGCCATAAACATGCTATAACACTGCTAAATGGGCTTCTGAGAAAACAATGAAATCTATTTTCTGAACATGTGCTTTCCTGTACGTAGAAGCATGTTATTGTATGCTAGCTAGAGCAGCTGCTGATGAATATTTGAATCTTTTGGGGATAATGCACAAAATAATCAATTGTGTACAACATAGTTTTGAGCTTTATTTGGTCCTGCGTTGAAATCTGTAAACAACACAGGGTCAGGTCACACGGAGTAGTTTCATTATGTTTTGCTCTTTGTAAAATCTTTGTGGCATGAACCTTCACTGATCAGCTAATGCATTTTTTTTTTAATACTGCTCTTTTGGTTCCTTCTTTTTCATCCCCATTTACCGGCCACATTTCTATAAAGTTCAAACCACTTGTGGAAGCAGCAGTCCACTCTTAATATGCTGAGGGACTGTTACATCATTTTCCCTTGGAATTGCTGAATGCATTGCATTGTGAAGCAGCTTTTACAGCATTATCTGACACGGTGGTCAGATGAAAGGAAATAATTATTATGTCGCACACACACATCTCATTTGAATGGCAACTGAAGGGGACGTAGTCACCTAGGAACACATTGGTTCTCTATGGTCTCAACTGTGTGAGACATCAGTTAGCTTTGATAAAAGCAGTGTGGTGGTCACCTCAGCTGGGGGCCTCAGATCAACCATGACAGACAGCTGGGTGCCCTGCAGAACAGACCATCCACAGCACAGTATGAAATCTTTTTCATCTCTGACTATTTTCCTTTTATGCCTTTGTTTTCGACCTTGGAAAACCAAGTGATGGGTATTGAAATGTATTTGAATCAGAGTGAGCAGGACTTAACATGCTTATAGAACTCACCATATATAAAATTATTTATTTAGCTCTTCTTCTTTTTTCTTGAAAATAATTTTGTCCACACCCTGTTGTGCTTTGTGTTAATATGATTTAAATACATTCCAACTTCTATCTTCACAAGAACTTTCAACCTAACAAAAATGGACAATATTCTGTAAGAAAATGATGCAGTTTTAATTACTGGCCAAAGCTTTTATATAAGCAAATTAACAGGTGTAACTGAGTGTGCTGTGGAACTGCAAAGATAAAGCCTCTATTTCCTTTCAGTGTTTGTCTCTCAACTTTAATCCCATCAAAGAATCCCCTGGTTTTGTTTTTCTTTACAGAATGCTGAGATCCACCCCCAGGATTGGCATTTTGGAGTATATGCTTGTTGGTGATTACTTTCTTGCAGACAAACATCTGGGAGCGTAAATACAGCTAATCTCTTTCATCACCACTGCCTCACCACAACAGTTAGCTCTTCGTCAAAGTGAATACCACAACACAAGAAAAGACTGACAATGGGATAAAAATGAGCCACTGCTATACATACAGCATTTCAATGAAAACAAGACTGACATCCTTATTTCCTGTTAAAAGCAAGAAGACATTAGAGATTTCTGATCTCTGATTTTTCTGTGGCCAGATGACAATAGCATTTCACAAAAGTTGAAACATTGGGTGATCCTGGCACATACCAGTTTGGCTCCTTTACACCAAGTATAAACATATCTCATTCATAAATTCAGCAGTGCCGTTCTCAGGAACATATGAAAAGTTTGGTTCCAAATTGCTATAAATCCAGAATTGTTAAACTGAGAAAAAAAAAAAAAAAAAAAAGTATTTTCTTTTCCAAAAAATTGTTTGTATGAAAACTGTTGCTTTGTTTTTTTGTTTGAAGCTGTAATATATCATCATGAGTTTGTAATAACATCAAAGAAATACAATCCATATTTTGATTTTAAACATTAATTTAAACAAATAAATTATTTTTCCTCCCAAAGACATATATATACACACATACATATATATATATACATATATATATACATATATACACACACACACACACACACACACATACATCCACTTTATCAATAATAAATAATTTTCTGTATGAAACTGAACAAAAATATAACCACCAGGAAAGGTCATCTATTTATATGGCAAACCCCAAACTTGGACAACATCGCTTTTATTGAACCAGTCATTGGTCAGGACTGGTGTCCTGAAAGAGAAGAAAGAATGCAGCGAAACAGGGCGGATATTGCATTTTGTTAAAAACTGATCATTGAACTTTCAATAGAGAGTGTAAATGTAGAGTTTTCCTCAAAATTTAACTCTTCATATACACTTAGAAATACTTCAATTTCGGAAAAGTACCTGCTTTAATCATTCAGTGGTGGTCATGATGTAGATCCTACCTACAGTATACCTACACAACAAAATTGCTTGGTCAGATCTGTGTAGATCATGTAGAACTGTGTCATCGATTACTGCCAAATGTTTTTGTTCCATAATACTAACAGTATGGATTATATTATTGTTAAATTAATTATAGGGTTTTTTTGGTGCATAGATGTTGATGTGAGAAGTAAAACAGAATACAATGTTATTCTGGGACTTGTTTAACAAACAGTCATCTGTGAATTGTCACAAAAAATGCTTCTTTGAGACATAAAAAACAATTTACAAAAACTTGAAGGAGCACTGAAGGAGAAAATGTGACAACTCAGAGAGCCCTATAAAATTAACACTAAAATCCAGATCCATATATGCTAATAGGGATCATTGCGGACAGGTAGCCTCTTCACTCTGAGGCTGTAACTCATCTCTTCTTTGCTGATTTTATATTCAAACTGGTCACAGAGCAGCAAGATTGTTTACAGTTTGGGTCAGGGACCAGATTTGAAGTCATGATTGATATAGAACTGATATGCAGCTCTCACCCACTGCTATCGTACCCCTGAATCTAAAGAGAATGAACCAGAACCCTGTTCTTCTGATGATAATCAGCAGTCTACATCCTGTATGTGTGGGTCGGCAGCACAGCCCCCAGCAGAACGTACCAACAGCTTTTATCCCATAGGAAACTCTCTCATCCACTGCTACTTAAGCCATTATGATCCCTTGTGTCATGATATTTTTCCTCTAAGTAATTCAAATTTATTCCTCATTTGCCGCTTGGTTCTGTAGATGCCTCCACAGAGCATTTCAACCATTTTATAGTGCATGACTCTCCACATTATTGCAGATTTTTTTAAAATCTTTTTTTTGTTAATTTTGCCATTTTAAGTTCTTTTTATAATTTCAGAGTGCTGGTGATTGTGTGTGATACATCACACAGAAATTATTATTATATATTTAAGTTAATGCAATGCATGTCTGGTTAGAAGAAGGTAAACACTCCTGCTGTGATTCAGACTCACCTGATTTAAAAGGTTCTTTGTGGACTTGGAGAAGGCATGTGACTGCGTCCCTCAGGATGGCCTTTGTGGGGAGCACCAGGAGTATGGGGGACTGGGTGCATCGCTACAACCTACTGCTAAAAAGAGAGAGAGATTGTTTTTTTGTGGATGGTATGGTCCTGATGGTTTTATCGAGCCATAATAGTATGGAGTGGAGAAGATGAGAAGGACCTACAAGTCTGAGACCACAGATTTCAGTTGAAACATGGTAGAATGCCTTCTTTGGGTTCCTGCTCCATGTGGAGGATTTTAAGTATCTCAGGGTCTTGTTCATGAGTGAGGGAAGAACGGAGCATGAGATCAACAGGCAGATCAGTGCCTCGGATCATGAATTGTGAATTGTGACCGACAGAATGCGATTGTGGACACAAGCAGGTGAAATTACTTTAGAGAGGCCAGTCTCTCCTTTAGAGATAGAGTGAGAAGCTAAGTCACCTGAGAGGGAATCAGAGTAGAATCACTGCTCCTCCACATCGAGAGGGGCCAGTTCAGGTGGTCATTTGGTAAGGATACCTCCAATGGAGAGGTGTTTTGGGCATGTCCATCTGGGCAGAGTCCTCGGGGCAGACCCAGGACATACTGTGGAAATTGACCCAGTTGGCTTGGAAGTGCCTCGTGTCCTCTAAGAGGAGATGTGAAATGATCATTGTGAGAGGTTTTCAGTTAAAGGTTAACATCTGTTTGCCTAATGGAGTCATCAGCTACTGAGCCCCACATTACTGGCTCCTGCTGGGCTATAGATCTTCATTTCTCCTTGAAACTTGCATGCAGTTGTGATTTTTTTTTTCATTAAGGAAACATTAAAGCAAGGAGAAAACAAAATACTCTTACTGAATCCTTGGCTGATGTTGCAGGTGGAGCCTTCAATTCTATGCAGTAATTAGTGAAAAGTTTGATGTGAATGATTGCTTCAGCAGCCACTTGTACAATGTAATGGAACTTATGGTCCTCATTTATTTCATAAGTCTGCCTCAGAGGGACAACAATCTGTGTTTTTAAATTGCAACGGGCTGAAAATGCTGACTTATAATTACGTGGAACCATGGCACCTTAAAAAAGAAAAAAATAATAATAAAAAGGCACTTTAGTCGGTATATTCTTGCCAATAAATTTTGCTCTGTTGCCCAATGAGGTGCATTTGATGAATTGATCTAATTATTGTGTGTGTCTGAGAGTGAGAGAGAGTGCATGGCAGTGGGAAAAAAACTGTTAGCACACTATATGAACATGTTGAAGAATTAAAATGCAATGGATATTCTAATTAAGGGCTCAGCAGTTAATCAAAGCTTAATCAAAACTGACATTCAGAACCAGTAATCGATGTAATGTTGCTCATGCCAGTTACTTCAATTAGTTCTCTTCTTTGGGGATTAATAAAGTTATATCTACCTACCTACCTACCTACCTAGACTGTGTGTGCTTCTTTTCACTCATTTTAAAAACAAAGATATGTGGTCTTTTATTTGAAAAGTAGCCCAATTTATTATATTTGCAGCAAAAATCTTGTCATTGATCTCTGTGGGCAAAAAATAAAACAATGCTAAAATAATCACTCATTAATCACAATAGAGTTAAGTTCCTCAATTTATCGTAATATTAATTTGAGGTCATATCACCCAGCCATATTCTAATTTACGGTGATTTCATGATGATGCTTCAAACAGGTATTTGTTGCAGACATTTTAGCATTTAACAATGGTCAAAGGCAAAGCTGCTTGCAGGGAATTATTCCTGCAAAATCACTATAAAACAGTTAACTTGGAAGAGTCCTGAAGTGGCAAAATACTGCATCTGTTATCATTAGTCAGCACCTTTGTCTTGGAGAACTAACAGTTTCCTCTTTGGTTTTGAGATTTTGATAAGAGCAACACTGGCAGCAGGGGTGGATAGTTATATATTTTACAAACTAAAAACTTTTGATAAAGTATCCCTGGATTGCTGAATGAAACTGCTTTAACTGGAAACTACTTGGTTAGGTTTACAGTGCATTCACACATATGTGGTGTGTGGAGTCTGTTTCTGTCTCCGTAGACTTGAATAAAAGCCCGGTTGTCCGTCACTGCCGTAATGTAAGCCTCGGTGAGTCGTGGCATTTCCGGGCCATCCTTCAAAAGTCTAGGAGTACGTTAGGCAATCAGGTTACAACTAGGCAGAAAGCCCTAACCTATGAGATAGTAGGAAGCGGGTCTACAATGGCTTATATTAGCCTATGATCAGACCTCACATGACAGGAAAATGAAGGTCATGGATAAAAGTTTCAGAAATAAAGCTTGGGAGTGTTAGCCTGTGTGCTGCCGCAACACGTACGTGAAATCTTGTTATATTTTGAAAAGAGAAGAAAAAAAAAATTCTGTGAGGACCTTGATGTTACGATGGGACTAGATTTGTGTTCTCTCAGTGACATTCAACACCACATCACCATATCATTTTTAACAACCTGATTTCACAATAATACGTGAAATATGCACAAATAACCACGAGGTCAACCTCTCATTTACATGTCCCCTGCACGTAAATACCCAGAATTATGTGTTGGGTCCACGAATATCACTGCAACCTTACGTCAGTGGTAGAGATTTGTAGTGGTCCCTGCACAACTTGTTTCTTGAATAAAATAAAAGCAGAAGTTACATTTTCTGATGCAGACTGTTGTTTTTTTTTTTGTTTGTTTGTTTTTGTGTGTGTCTGTCCTTTGTATATATATTTATCGTAATTTCTCTAAATTTACTGTGGTATATGTTAAACGTGCTCTACCATTGACATAACGTTGCATTTGGGTGTAGGGGACACGTAAATGAGGGGTGGGCTTTGTGGTTATTTGTGCATATTTCACGTATTATTGTGAGACCAGGTTGATACGATAGTCCTACATTTTTTTGTCTATATGGGAGAAATTTGTCTTGGAAGCAGGGGCAGGGCGAGCGGTGGCAAGGCTGCCCGGTATATCCACCCACTGAGCCCGCAGCGCTGTGCCTGCTGTTCTCCGAGGTGACGGAGAAAAAAAAAACAGACTGGGACTATAAGATCACCATCACCATGGTGAAGATCTACAACCAGATGCTGCGGTATCTGCTCGGGGAGAATACCACCGACAAACTGGACATCAAGATGAAAAATCCTCCTCTGTGATGTGAAGGGCTTCACCTCGGTCCTCTCTCTACCCATCTCCTCTGCGACCCTCCCTAAGAGGCTGAAGATGAACCCAGCAGATGTCAGTGAAACAGTACTCACAGCTACGGGCAGAGTTCCACCTCTGCCCATTGTCGACTCAATGAGTTGTTTCACTTATCGCCGTCTCTGCTGCGGAGATGGGCCACCACGTTGCGCTTGTCGGTCCGTCCTCACCAGGGATTATTCCAGCTGCTTTGCCGTCACAACTGGCATTCTCTCTGGTACTCTGCAGTCTAAGTCTGCCCCTAGGGCTTCAATCAGCTCCTTTTACCAGGTCTGTTAAGACAGCTGATAGGCCCGTTCCAGACACGCCCACAACCTCACAGGTGACCACCATCAAGCAATTTGTCCATGAGAGAAAGTTAAACTAACTTAACAGTGGGTTAAACTAATACAAAAATACTAAAAACATGAAATTAAAAGTCAGTAAAATCATCCACAGACAATGTACATAATCACACTCAGCATAAAAATTTCCACTGTGTGACAAAAGCATGTCACCCACCATCAAGTATTGTTGCAATGCTCTAATGCCCTGCACTAACCATACGCTCACACGTATGAGTTGGGAGCATCCTATGTAGTACTGAAACAAATATTCGAGTAACTCGATTGCAAAAAATGTTCGAGGCAAATTTTTTGCCTCGATGCTTCGTCAAAATCACATGACCAAAATCCATCATCCCTTATCTTACCGCGTTGAACACTACTGTGCAGCTTCAGTGTCATTGTTTCACACGGACATTTGTGACTGATACACAGGCGCAATTTATTTAGGTCTGTGGAAATGGCGGAAAAACAAAAAAACGGTGATCGTAAAAGGCAGAAAATGTCTAAAGTGTGGGATCATTTCACGCTGCAGAAGGCTAAAAATGCAGTTCAGTGTTTACATTGCAAAACGGACCTAGCGTACAATAACAGCACTTCGTCAATGCTAGCACCTTAGCAGGAAGCATCCTTACCTAAACTGCACTTCTCCGAGCGGTCTTGGAGCCTCTACAAGGTAATGTATTTCAAGAAATGCCAATTGATGAGATCAGTAGCATTTCAGTACGTGTAATTATTTCTAGCCTGTGTTTTAAGTCAATGGTGACATGTAGATTCCAGTATTTTTTCACTTCTATTCCTCCCACACGCACATGTGCTAACACACGTACACACAAATGCATAGTTACATATTAAAGCATGTACATGTTATATAAGGAAAAAATAATGAATGTAACAGATGTTCAAATCTACATTTATTAGAATACAGAAATAATTTTAGGCGAGTTTATAGTGTTGTAATCAATATTTTTTCCCCACAGCACATCACAGTGGTGCATAGACAGCTTTGTCCGGACAGGTCCGTCATGCACTGTTGAAGAAGCTGCAGTTTTTACCAACAGTATTCTGAATATGCTTATCACCGACATGTGCCCACTGTTCATGGTGGAGGACACAGGTTTTAAGAACATGATCAAAGCTTTTAATCCCAAATACATAATTCCCTCAAGAACACACTTCACTAATATGATGGAACAAAAGTACTCTGAAATAACAGTGAAATAACATGAAAATGTGTTCTTAAGGAGACAGACTGTGTTGCACTAATGACCGACATTTGGACGAGTGTGGCCACAGAGGCTTATTTTGGAGTCACGTGTCATTTTTTTTAGGCGATGATTGGGAAATGAAGTCTCTCTCCCTTACTACAATGCCTCTTGAGGAACGTCATATAGCCACAAACATTGCAGATTGGCTGGAAGAGGCTGCTACCAAATTTCAAATTCTTTTTGAAAAGGTGAAGGCAGTTGTCCATGACAATGAGGCCAATGTAGTGGCAACTGTCAGGATTTTGAATGAGAGACATGGACGGGCCTCCATTAGATATGCAGGGCACACGTTGAATTTAGTTGTGCAGAATACACTGAAAAATAACAAAGCTATTTTAAGTTGTATGGCCTCTGCAAGATGCCTGGTGGAACGCTTTAAAAAAGGAGTGAACTGGCCTGCACAAAACTTAAAGAAAAACAGCAGCAAATGGGAGTGCAACAGCACATGTTGGTGCAGGATGTGAGTACTAGGTGGAACAATACATTTCACATGCTCTCAAGGCTCCTTGAACAGAGATGGCCAGTGACTGCAGCTCTTTCTAATCCTGTAGTCAACCCAAGGGGAAACATCACTATTTGGATCTCAAGATGGACCAATGGATCATGACAGAGGAACTGACTCATATCCTTGAACCTTTTGAGGGGCCTAAGGTGTTCCTGAGTGGGGAAAAATATGTGAACCTGTCTGCACTTCCTCGACTGATTCAAATCCTTAAGAAATCCATCCTGAGTTCGGCTTTTGAAACAGCAACAGTGAGGGCATTTTGAGATCTTGCAGCTGAACAGACCACCAACAGGTGGGGAGACCTGTTTGTGTTGAAAGCCGAGGACCCCAACACTGCCCTTCTTGCTGCTGCCTTGGACCCCCGTTTTAGAAAATTGAAGTTCTTGCCTTCTGAGGAATCATTTTGGGTTCAAAGCACAATTCAAACAATGGCAACTGCTGTCAAAAGGCAAGTACAACAGTCCAATGAAAGGGGAAATAAATCCACTACCGAAATAGAAGAAGACCGCCCAGCTACTCAAGCCAAGGGATCAGACTCCAATAGCAGTGATGAAGATGCTGAGGATGAGAAGGAAACTCAAGAGGTACAGAAGGAGATCTTTCAGTATTTTGGTGAACATCCTCTCTCCAAAAAAGATGATCCACTGTCATGGTGGAGAGACAATGCAGCACGATACCCAAAAGTGGCAAAGCTTGCAAAGTGTTTTCAAAGAGTATTCCAGCTATCTCAACACCCTCAGAGCACTTATTCTCTGCTGCTGGGAACATTGCCTCAAAGCGTAGGTCAAGTCTTACTTCTGACCATGTAAATATGCTGACTTTTTTGCATTACCACCACGTGCTCTTGTAAAGGCTTGCACATGCATTGCACCCACAGGCACTAGCTCTTTACATTTTGCACACACATTGAACAAGCACTCACTATCTTGCACATATGTACAGTGCAGTGCACACATTCTACTTTAAATACAGACCTCATCTAAAATTAAACTGTACCGTTTAAGACTTGAATTATTTCATTATATAAATATTTGTATTTATACCTTTTATATGGTTTATTTATTTTTGAGATTTAGGCCTATTTATTTGTTTGATGTTTTTTTATTGTATAGATATTTGCACTGTGCACTTCCCTTTACTTTCCTTTAGCTTTTCATCTAGATAAATCTAAGAAAAAATAGGCTAATCTGAGTTGTCTTTCCTATTTAACTATTTTTTTCCATGTAATTCTTTGAAAAGGTTGATTAAATGGGCTTTGTTCTGGTGCCAATAAGCCAAAGGTTTTTAATGTTGAATAAAAGCCTTTTTTGTGAGTAATGACTTTGCTTGCTTATTTTAAGAGGTCTTTATGTTGAAAATAACAATACTGATATAACCTAGCTGTTCAAAAACACAAATGTATGATTTATCTGATTACTCGATTAATCGATGTAATAATCAACAGAATACTCGATTCCTAAAATATTCAATACTTGCAGCCCTAATCCTATGCATCGCCATCCATTCACTTTGAATGAGGTAACATCAAAGAGTGGCAAAATTAATTGTGGTTCGTGTTGGGTCCATTGCTTCTGTCAATAGTTGAGAAATGTTCAACTTTCAACCCATCGACTCTTGCATCAGCCAAACAAGTTGCAGCTATGCAGCAAGTGCTTGTCAGTGTAACTGTTCATGGGGGCAAATTTATTGTGGCTCATGTCCATCTATTATGGGACCTCACATGACTGGACATTGAAGAAAAAATTAATAATCGTATTGTTAAATCATCTTATTTTGTAGGTTGGTACCCCCTGATCAGGAAAATACTATATAGTAAAAAGGGACTAAAATAATAATGGGATATAACGTCCTTTTCTTGGTCCAAAAATGTCCATGGAGGAACATTTTAATGTAAAATGATTTCAGACACCCCTAATGTGGACTGTTACTGTTTATCTATCTTTCTCTGACTATGTATGTATATCTGTCTGTCCACTATTATATCTTTATGTTTCTAGGCTGCATTCATTTGCTTTCAATTAGAGCTGCACTTTTTGATATTGTAACCTAACCTGTCACCTAATGATTACACGCGTATTACATTCTTCCTTCATTGGTTCAGTTGTCCCTAACTTTTCTTCTTATGTGTTGGCCTGCAAGCTGATTAAAGGTGTCTGAGCTGCTCTCCTCACTTCACTTATTTGGGCTTACATTTGTGATCTCAGTATTGAACAGGCAGTTACATCCCTTCACAATTTCTTCCATTTGTTTCTACTTATTGCTGGTTTTGGCATTGGATATACCTGACTTTCAATGAGAGGACTGAAATACACAAACTTAAATGAGAGATCGG
>JBAMYA010043189.1:0-13652 GCA_037176975.1 Arrhamphus sclerolepis
GTGATCTGCCATCAGAAAGGCTTGAAGCCACTCCTCCATTCACATATAGTGGCATGGATTGCTTTGGACCCTTCTGTGTAAAAGAAGGAAGGAAGGAAGTAAAAAGATATGGACTCTTATTCACATGCATGTGCTCGAGAGCTATCCACGTAGAAGTACTGGATGACCTCAGTACAGACTGTTTTCTCAATGCACTCCATTGTTTCATTGCAATACGTGGCAACATCAGTCAGGTGCATTGTGATCAAGGCACTAATTTCATAGGTGCAAGAAATGAGCTTCTCACACTAGAAAGTTATAGAGCTGAGTATAAGTTTCATTTTTAATCCGCCTGCCTCTAGTCATATGGGAGGTGTCTGGGAGAGACAGATCCGGACAATAAGAAATGTTCTAAGATCCATACTTGACCAGTCGGCTTCAAGATTAGACACTTTATTGAGAACATTCATGTATGAAGCCATGGCAATAGTTAATAGTTGACCATTAACTGTGGAGTGCATCAATGACCCTATGGGGCCAGAGCTGCTGACACCAAACCATATTTTGACCATGAAATCAGCAGTGATTTCATCACCCTCTGGAGAATTTGTCAAAGAAGATGTCTACCTGCAGAAAAGATGGAAAAGAGTGCAGTATTTAGCTAATGTATTCTGGACAAGATGGAGAAAGGAGTACCTATTAAACCTGCAGCAGAGAAACAAATGGAATAAAAATCGAAGGAATACAAGGATAAATGACATAGTTCTACTCCAAGAGGACTGTGTTCCAAGGAACCAATGGAAACTTGCCAAAGTAGTAGAAGTAACCCCAGGAGCCGACAGCAGAGTCAGAAAGGTCAAGCTTCTCATCAGTGGCTCTGTTCGAGACAATAAAGGAACATGTGCAGCAAGGACAGTTTTAGAAAGGCCTATACATAAGACTATACTTTTACTTGAAGCAGAATAAGGACTCAAACGTAATGCTTATGCTTAACACTTGTTAAGTTCATTGTTTCTCAGTTTAGGATCACATGCTGTAATAGCAGTGTGATGGTGGGAGTGTAACAGCAGTTGCGGTTATTTTTTTTGTTGTTCATGTTTCGCCACTAGATGTAGCTGTGGTGCTGTTAATACCATAGAGAATGTTTATATAACACATTTTTAAGTGCTTTATTTCTATATTGTAGTATTTTTATAGCATTATTAGAAGAAAGAATTAATAATATTTGGTATTTAAGCGAAAATAAAACAGCAATTAGATAAACTTAGTTTAAGGCGACGGTGACGTCACTTCCTGTTAAAAAAAAAAAAGCTCGGTAAGCAGTTGATACAATGGACATGATATTGAGCCAATTAAGAACAATTAAGAATGATAATAAGCGTTTTCAAGTCCAACGGTTTGTCCACATGGAGGCCAAAGTGGTATGTTATTCTGTGTTTTGCATTTTGTATAAGCTAAGGCAAGTAAGGTAATTTTTGTACATCGTTTGTGTGTTTTATCAGTTCTATAGTGCACTTGTGGTAAAAGGGATGATATGACGATGCAAGACCACAGTAAACATCAGTTTGAAGAACTCGTGTCTCTCGTGTTTGTGAACAAGCCGGCACAGGTTCAAATCAGTTGTGAAACAGATAGCCACACAATCCTTTATCAGCTCTTTTCTCAGGCATGAAGTGTTCTCAGTGTTTTGTTTCAGCAGAAGCAGACAATCCTTAGTACAGTATTATGCAGCATTAATTTGGTAATAATCAACACACATAAGAAAAATATATATGTATGTGTATGTATTTTTCTAACGGGGCAACACGGACTTTCAACTCCCTCCTAGCATTTTCTATAGGGTTGAGATCTGGAGACTGGCTAAGCCACTCCAGGACCTTGAAATGCGTCTTAGGAAGCCACTCCTTGTTTACCTGGGTGATGTGTTTGGGATCATTGTCATGTTGAAAGACCCAGCCATGTTTCATCTTCAATGCCCTTGCTGATGGGAGGTTTTCACTCAAAATGTCATGATATATGACCCCATTCATTCTTTCCTTTACATGAATCAGTTGTCTTGGTCCCTTTGCAGAAAAACAACCCTAAAGCATGATTTTTCCACCCCCCATGCTTCACAGTAGGTCTGGTGTTCTTTGGATGCAATTCAGCATCCGTTCTCCTCCAAACACGATTAGAGTTTTTTATACCAAAAAGTTCTATTTAGGTTTCATCTGACCATATGACATTCTCTCAGTCCTCCTCTGGATCATCCAAATACTCTCTGGCGAACTTCAGACGGGCCTGGACATGTTTTGGCTTAAGCAGGCGGACACGTCGGACACGTCTGACGTCCCTGGCAGCGTAGTGTGTTACTGATGGTAGCCTTTGTTACGTTGGTCCCAGCTCTCTGCAGGTCATTCACTAGGTCCTGGTTCTGGGATCTTTTTCTTGTGATCAATTTGACCCCACGGGGTTGAGATCTTACATTGGGCCCCAGATGGAGGGAGATGATCAGTGGTCTTGTATGTCCTCCATTTTCTAATGATGCTCCCACAGTTGCTTTCTTTACACCAAGCTGCTTACCGACTGCAGATTCAGTCTTCCCAGCCTGGTGCAGGTCTACAATTTTGTTTCTGGTGCCCTTTGACAGCTCTTTGGTCTTAGCCATAGTGGAGTTTAGTGTGACTGTTTGAGGTTGTGGACAAGTGTTTTTTGCACCGATAACCAGTTCAAACAGGTGCCATTAATACAGGTAACGAGTGGAGCCTCTTACAGAAGAAGTTACAGGTGTGTGAGAGCCAGAAACCTTGCTTGTTTGTAGGTGACCGAAAACTTATTTTCCACCATGATTTGCAAATAAATTCTTTCAAAATCAGACAAAGTGATTTTGTGGTAAAATTGTTTCTGGGGGAAAAACAGTGTTGGATGAAATCGGAGTACCCAGTGAAAAGTTACACATGCACAAGGAGAACATGCAAAGTTCAAAGGTTAGAAATCAAACAAAGCCCATCCAACCAACCATGCATACATACATCATCTACACCCAATATTTCCAGTGCAGGGGGAGCCTATCCCAACTCACTTTGGGCAAAAGGATACACTCTGGACAGGTTGCCAGTCCATCACAGGCTAACATGAAGTCATATGAACATTCACACTGTCACTCCCACCTAAGGGCAATTTAGGAATACCAAATAACCTAACAAAACACTTCTTTGGTCTGAACTGTGGAAGGAAGCCGGAGTACCCGGAGAGAACCCACACAAGCACAGGGAGAACATGCAAACTCCACACAGAAAGGCCCCTGTGGAGGCTTGAACCAGGAACCTTCTTGCTGTGAGGCAACAGTGCTAAACACCAAGCCACTGCGCTGCCCTGAAATGCATCTTAAATTCAATTTATACTTCAACTTTTCATTGCAGGCTGATAGCAGTCCTTTAGAATCATGCAGTAAGTTTTGTTTTAGAAAAGATATGCTCCTTCTTCAAAACACACCGGCAATCCATAAATTGTAGCTGTTAGCACAAAAGGAATAGCACTGAGGAGAGTATATTTAAACACTTTAAATAGGCCTTTAGCAGAAAAATGCAACCAACTTCTAGTCTGAGATGTAGCAGCTGGGTCATTTGTCTCTGGCTTCTGAAATTTGATAGAATGAGTTTGTCTTTCCTCTGATTTTTGCATGTTAGGTGGAAGCAGCTTATCTTTGTTTTCAGAAAACATTTCAAGATCCTGTCTTATGTTTCCAGTCGATATTCTATCTTCCTTGTTTGCCTCCAGCTCACAATGCAGATCTTGAACCATTTCTTTTAAGCTTTCTTGTTCAAGTGAATTCCGAATATATATTATTTTACTCTTCAGTTCTGTGATTAGCTCATCCTTTTTCAAAATTTTGTTTTGGACCTCTTTGAGTTCTACCCAAAGTGTTTGTTTAACCGTCTCAAAATCTGTATTGTCTTCATTTAACATTTCATGGTTATTTTCTTTCACATTGTCAAAACAGGACTCTAAATGTTCATTCAATGCACATTTCTGCTTGAATTTATACTGCAATGAGGCCAGTTTCTCTCTCAGGTTTTCATTTTCCTTTTTCAGAGAGCTTACAAGCTCAATTTCATTCTGCAATCGCTCCATTTTACTTCTGTTAATGTAACTCTGTTTCTTTAACTGAATCCTTACCTGATCAAACTGTCCTTTTGTGTTTAAGAGTTCATCTGCATCTTTGTGGTCATTTTCAAAATTTTCATTCTGATGCTCAGATTTACAACTAGTTTGTTTTAGATCTTCAGTCCTTTCATGCATTGATTTAAGTTCATTTACCTGAGCACGAATCAATCCAAAATTCTGTTGCAATACATTTTGACATTCCAGGATGCTCTGTGCTTCTGCCCTAAAACATTCAATTTCTGAAGAACCTTTAACATAAAAATCCATTGTTTTTATCAGATGTAATGTGTTATTTTCTTTTGAATCCTGCTTCTTTTTCTTCAAAATTAAAATGCTTCTTTTTCTGTATAGAAACACGGAATGAGTCTCCTTCCTCGACTGATTCACTGAAGTGTAATAGAATCCCTTTGTGACATCATCAGTAGGTCGTTGCTTGGTGATGTCATTCGTTACACGTTTGAAAGGGGTGGATCCATGGATCAGGTTGAAGCCTGTTATTTCAAAAATGTCGTTATATTTCCGCGTCACGACAAGCCTGCAAAGACAAGCGGCTCACATCGTCAGGTCTATTTTATTTCTTGATTTATTTATTTAATCTCTGTTTCTGATTCACTACGTTCAACAGATCTACATCGTGTGTAAATGGTTGTAGATCATTTAAGTGATACACTGTTTTGTTTTATTTCATTTTATTTTATTTTATTTTAACTGTCGAATAGCCCTACAACAATTTAGTGCTTCTGCAGAGGGGACAATGATATGTATTATTCAAACTTTTGACAAATTGTTGCTCAAATTTACTGACAAACTGCATTTTTTTTAAAAATATATTTTTTTATTTTTGCAAAGCATATGGGTCATGGGCAGATTCCAGTTTTTGTTTTATAAGAGTGCATATCTCACAGTTGTCACCAGTTGCATCAAACAATGCAGCTTTCTTTCAAACTGTCCTTGAATCTGTATTGTTAACCTGACAGAGTTTTTTAAAATTATTTAGTTTTGTTCTTAGCTCATCTTTTTCTAAAATAGTCTTTGGTCCTTTTTTAATTTGAAATGAAGATTTTTGGAGAATTATTAAGATAGGTAAGATCAAACTTTATTGATACCACAGCAGGAGCTTGTTAAAGCAGCTCAGAACAGAGTAAATGACAAAAAGTAGGCTAATAAGAATAGAAAATTGTTAATTTAGCTAAACAAGTTATATAGAAAATAATATTAGATATGGGAGAGGGTGATTATGTGTAGGAGCAATTGCATGAATAGAAAAAGAAAGAAAGAAAATTACCAGGGTAGAACTAAACTGTTGACTTGTACGTTCTTACAGCAGTAGGAATGAAAGATCTGCAGTGGTGCTCCTTCCTACACTGAGGGTGTATCAGTCCGGTGCTGAAGGAGCTGCCCAGAACCTCTGTTGACTAATGCAGCAGGTGAGGGTCATGGACTTCCCACTGGACTCTGGAGGAGTCCAGCAGGAAGCCCAGGACAGGTCTGGCCCACCTGACCAGCTTACTCCGTCTCTTCCTACCCTGATAGGAGCTGCTCACTCCCCATCAGATGATAGCATGGTGGATAGCTGAGGCTACCACCAAATCACAAAAACATCCTTAGCAGGGGTGTGCACACGCCAAGAGACCATCAGTGTTGTGGGACCAGTTGAGTTTATTTAATTCAATGTTATTTATATAGCATCTATTACAACACCAGCGGTGGGGAACTCATTTGAATCAGGTGTGTTGAGGCAGGGAAACATCTAAGACATGCAGGACATGCAGCCCTTGAGGACTGAGTTGGACCCACCCATGCTCTATACGCTTCATAGAAACCCAGAGTGTAGCGACTTCGATCCAACAACATAGCCGCTGCTGGCTGAGTAGCTTTTTAATACTGTGACACGTCTTCAATAAGTCATGATGAGCCCCACTTGCGTTTTCATATTTATTTTCAAACTTATGACAATGAGCTATGATGATTAAGACTGAAAAACAACAGTGGCTAAGAATGACGATAATTAAAGAAAAAGACGGTCAACAGAAAAGTTTGCTCAAAAAAACCCTCACCCCTCACCTGTTAATCCACTAAATAACATCTGACCACACCCCTAAGCAATCACCTAAAGTGTGGGAAAATCTCAACACCTGTGCCACCACAAACGAACAAGCAAATATAAAACTTTAACTTTGGCTCCTACACAGAGGGTGACTCCTGATCACATATTAAGCCAAACAGTGGCAAGAAAAAAACTCAACAACATGACTCAAAGGGGGGAGCTTCCTGCCGAAAGCCAACCAAGTAGAGGAAGAAAAGAGCAGACTGACAACTTCCTGCTTAAGGTGCATAAAGTATGTGTATGTCTTCATTTTGTCTGAACATTGGTATGGAAGTGGATTTCTGCCAGCTTCTGCAGGTAAAACTGTCTGGATTATAAAATGGAACAGACATATTGATTATTTTTTAAAATGTAGGGCATTTTCTCTGCATCTACACACTTCCCATCAATGTTATGACCACTATGGTCGAACATGATGGATGCACGGATGCATCATGCAACATTTGTATTTCTTAACAAATTTTGTGTAGTCATTTTAACCCTGTTTGAATAGTCTATTTGTTTTTAGCAAGACAATTTAGGAATTGTCTATAGGGACAAAAGATGAACAATAGCCTCTTGGCTAATTGTGGCACATTTACAGAAATGTCAATTAATGTGCATTGTCCCTACCAAATAAATAAATTGAAATTGAAATGGACTTGGATGGAATGGATTTGTGTACTGAAAAATAATCTGAGTATGTTATTTATTTTCCCAAAAGCCAGCTTTTTTTAAAGCCACACAGTAAAAACATTACTTTTCATAGCCTCAGACTGCCGTCATTAACTTGCTTCATTGCTACAGCAGATATATTCATTAAAGGCTGATGTGGCAGGAGGCAAGAAAGAGCTGGTGGAAAGTATTATGTGAAATAAAATCACATCCATATCTTTTAAAGATAGTTTGGATGACAGAGGGCATATTGATGCAAACACCTGATTCAATCACTAATCTGTCATTAATTACTTGATTCCAGTAGGACTTGTATTGGAGAGCTGCTCATCTGACAGCCTCTGATTAAGCCCAAGGTCAACCAGTTTTCTTTTATTTAGAGGCCCCACCAGGGTTAATTGCAAGAAAACCAGGTTACAGACCACCACTGTGGAGTTTACTGATGGAGGCTCCTTTGTCACTGATTTTTATTATCATTATTATTCTTATTATTATTCAAATATTCAGAACTGTGCATGTGCATTTTGATATATTTGAATAACAGCATGCTAATAGTACTGACCAACACAGTATGATGTAAGTAAAACTGGAGGGATGAATGTTTGATTGATACATTATCAGCTTATGACAGGATTGTTTGATCTTGCCTGTTTCCCTGCAACAACACACCTGATTCAAATGAACGTGTCATTAACAGACTTTTGCAGCTGATCAGCTGTCTTGCATTGTGAAACAAAATGAGTGCAAACAATTAAGAACCCTTAAATGGAGCTGTCATTTCTTTAAATGGCACCAGTTTGGAAAAAGTCAAGTTTCATTAATAAAGACATTTTAGAAAATCATCATATCAATGGCCCCTATAACCTAAACAGTAAATATTCAGCTGGAGTGTCTGCTACTCGATCCGAGAAAAAATGAGCTTCAAAGGGTCTCTGTATAAATCTATGGGCCACTTGACCAGATGGTTCGTCCAGTTATTTTACAGTCAATGGTTCTGCCCCCTCACATGTCATATTCTTCTGCTCTTGGGTTCCCCGATTGAATTTCTTACCTCAAAGACAAAAGAGTGGAAATTTGAGGGAAATTAAAAAATAAATAAATCAATGTTTAAGAAAATTCAAGGGAAAAACAGCCATACAAAATTGGGGTTGCTAGACAACTAAATTATGACTTAATTAAATGAGATAAACTATCTTAGTTATACGAGGCATAAAATGTTAGTTACCTCTGGAGGTGGTAGTTAATTTGGTTTTAGTTTGTTTTATGTCAGCAATGTTCATTAGCTATCTGTGGCTTAGCAGATGTATCTTTCTCTCATCAAGAATGTATGAGCAAGACATCAAAACATCTCATACATCATAATTTGTTCATTGTTTCACAAATTGTTTCACACTTTAAAAAGAACTGAATGTAACGGCATTGTGGTTATTTTTTGACGTTCATGCCACTAGGTGTAGCTGTGGTGCTGTTGATACCATAGAAAGTGTTTGTATGATACGGTTTAAGTGCTTGATTTTTATATTTTGATATTTTTTATGGCATTTGTTGGAGGAAAGAATTGATAATATTTGGTATTTGAGCAAAAGTGAAGCATCAATTCGATGGTCTTAGTTTTTCCGTGGCGGTGACGTCACTTCCGGTTACAAAAAAGGAGGTTCGGTAAGCAGTCGATACAACGGACCTGATATTGAGCTAATTAAGAAGAATAAGTTTTCATAAGTTTCAAGTCCACCGGTTTGTCCACATGAAGAGCAAAGTGGTATGTTTTTCTATGTTTTGCAAATTGTATATTTTGTATAAGCTAAGGCAAGTAAGATAATGTGTACATCGTTTGTGTTTTTATCAGTTCTACGGTGTACCTGTGATAAAAGTCAAATATGAAGATACAGGATCACAGTAAACATCAGTTCGAAGAACTTGGTCTCTCTTATTTGTGAACAAGCCGGCACAGTAGAACACTTAACTGCCCCAGAGAAGACAAAAGACTTTTGGGACTAAGGCTACTAAAGGAGATGCTACACATGTGTAAAGGGAAGCATCATGTTTTTGGAGAAATGCATTGCATACATAAAGAAACAAACTAACAAGTGGAAGCAAAATAAGCAAGCACTGAAGTTTGTGTCTCGACACTTGTTTATTGTTGTTAAAGCCTCAACTGCATTCAAAATCCAATGTGGCATCTCGATTCAAAGAAACACCAACTTGTATTGAATGATAAGAAGATTAAAGGAATAACAAGACAGCATGGCAGACGAAAGTAAGAGTACACTGCAGCCCACTGAAAGTAGTGTAGAGCTTAATGTACAAGAAGACGAAAGAGAAGAGCAGGCAAATGGAGAAAGAACTCCACAGTCCTCAGTGTCTATGGATAACACACAATTAGAAAACCTACGCAGAAGTCAGCATATACGAACACTCACGGAAAAAGGGAAATCCTTACAAGAGGCAAAGTTAAACGATTTGATCAACGATTTCCAGCGAATCTACAAAAAGTGGAAATACCACATAAATTCATTTAAAAAAAATGGTGAAGAATAAAGATATTGATGTAATACCAGAAGCTGTGAGTGCTATAGACACTATTACAACAGACATTTGCAACACATATGATCAGATCAGAACAATTGAAAACCCTGATTTGGAAATAAGGAGAAGATGTGATTTGTGCCGTGCTGTCAGTGACACCGCCAAAATAAAGGCTCAATGTCTTTTGGAGGAAAATGCTGATCCAGATAGTATTCCCTGGCCAGACTCTGATTCAATATTTGAAAGTAGTTCATCCAGCATCAGCTCTGGGATCACATATAAGTCAAAGGCCATGTCTGCGATGTCCCACCAGTCATCTCTAGTCACACTACAACAAAGGCAAGAAGCTGCAGCTGAGGTAGCTGCTACTGAAGAGGTAATCAAAATAATGAAAACACAACATCAATGTGAGGAAGAAATTAGAGAACTTGAAGTTGAGGATGCAAGGAAAAGAGCTCAATTTCTAACAGAGAGCACCACAATAAAGACAAAGTTAGAGGAGAAGAAGAAGGAAGTGGAACTCTTGAAAGAACTGCAGAAACGCAATGCAGCACAGGCAAGATTAAAGATCTATGCTGAAAGCATAAACAGCAGGGATGAAGAAAGCCCTCGTGTTGTTCATTTACAAGTAAACCAAGCCAGTTCTTCCCCACAATCAAGCTTTCCAAACGTGCACTCCAAACCATTCATCCCTTCTCAAGTTAAAGCTCCTACCAGCCAGCAATTTGCACAGCAAAATAAGACTCTAACTGTCAATGGAGAAGCCCCTATTGACTTTATCAAAACTCTCGCTGAAGCAATCACTGCCAACAGAATCCCAATTCCAGAGCCAGCAGTCTTTACAGGTGACCCACTACAGTATAATGATTGGAAGTTGTCTTTTCAAACGTTAGTTGACTGCAAAAATCTGCCAATACAAGAAAAGCTTTTCTTCTTGAGAAAGTATGTTGGAGGTTCAGCCAAGAAGGCTATTGAAGGCCATTTTCTATCTGGAACAGATGTGGCATATTGCGCTGCCTGGAAAATGCTAGACGATAGATTTGGAAATCCCTTTGTCATAGGCAAGTCTTACTGTGACAAAATTCAGTCATGGCCTAAAATCACCGCCAAAGACAGCAAAGATTTACAAGAGTTTGCTGATTTCCTCAGCAGTGTTGAATCAGCTATCCCTTATGTTCAAGGTTTACAAGTTTTAAATGACTGTGTGGAAAATCAAAGAATAGCAGCAAAGCTGCCTGATTGGCTAAGTGCACGTTGGAACAGGAGAGTTACAGAGTTCCAAGATGAACACAAAATTTTTCCTGATTTCAGCCATTTTGTTAAGTTTCTGAATAAAGAAGCAAGAATTGCATGCAACCCGATCACCTCATTGCAAGCAATAAAGCCAACTGAAGTGGACAACAAGTATCTATACAAAGACAAAGCAAGAAGAAACAGTGCTCTAAGTGCTAAAACTCTTAACACAAGCTCTAATGAAAGGAGAAGCGCTGCATGCCTCTTTTGCAAGAAACCTGGTCACACACTACATAAGTGTCGAAAGATAATGGAAAGGTCAGTGGAAGAGAGAGTTAAGTTTGTGCAGTCTGAAAACCTGTGCTTCGGCTGTCTCAAGTACGGCCATAACTCTAAGAACTGTACTTCTAGAAGTGTGTGTGACAAATGTCAGAAGTCTCATCCTAGTTGTCTACATCAAGACAGATATAAAAGGGATAAAGAAAAGGAATCAAAGCATAATCAACGGCCAACAAAGACTAATCAAGAAACAGAAACAATGTCTGACACACAAGAACAAGAATCTGAGCAAGCTACATCCAACAGAGTAGTACAACAACAAAGGTCAAAGGGTTGTACTTCCTCAGTCATCCCAGTCTATGTGTCAACTATGAGCGAACCAGAGAATGAGAGGCTTGTTTATGCCTTGCTTGACACTCAAAGTGACACCACCTTCATCCTAAGAGACACAGCTGAGTCACTAAACTCCAAGTTTGAGCCAGTCAAACTCAAGATTTCCACTATGACTTCCAAAACAAAGATTGTGTCAAGCCACAAGTTAAAGGACCTACAAGTAAGAGGCATGAACTCTGAAGTCAGAATCAAGCTGCCAACAACATACACCAGAAACTATATTCCTGCCAACAGATCACACATACCTACAAGCAGAACGGCAGAGAATTGGCACCACCTGAAACATCTATCAGAGGAAATGGCTCCCAAGCTTGACTGCGAAGTCGGATTACTAATTGGATATAATTGTCCTCAAGCTTTACTTCCTCTGGAGGTGGTTAGTGGTGAAAGAGACCAGCCATTTGCACAAAAATCCCTGCTTGGTTGGAGCATTATTGGCTACAGTGACGCTGAAAGTGAATTTGAAGATGAGATAGGAGTAAGTCATCGTGTTATTGTTAAACAAGTCCTGCCAGCAGTGAAACCCACTCACAAGCTCAAAACTGAAGTCCACTTTGTAAGCAGAAATAAGGTTAAAGAAGTAATTACTCCAGATGGGATCATTAAAATGCTGGAAATGGATTTTGTTGAAAGAAGCGATGACGAAGAGCAAGTGTCACAAGAAGATCTACTGTTTCTTGCAAAGGTGAAAGAAGGCATAAAACAAACTCAAAATGGCCACCTTGAAATGGCATTGCCCTTCAAGCAAGTGAAGCCAGAACTGCCAAACAACAAATTTTGCGCAGAATGCAGGCTTAAAAGTCTGGAAAGGCGTCTCAGGAAGGATGAACGCTACTTCAAAGATTATGTGACATTCATGCAAGACATCATAAAGAGAGGTGATGCTGAGAAAGTGCCGGAGGCTGAATTAAACAATCAACCAGCATGGTATATTCCTCACCATGGCATCTACCATCCACAGAAGCCCAATAAGATCCGCGTTTAAGTGCTTGAAGTTTCAGAACACCTCTCTAAATGAGCATCTCCTGTCAGGCCCAGATCTCACAAATACACTAGTTGGAGTCCTGTGTCGTTTCAGGAAAGGACATGTGGCCTTTATGTGCGACGTAGAGCGCATGTTTCATCAATTTCATGTCGCTCCAGAAGACCAGGATTATCTCAGATTCCTATGGTGGGAGGATGGTAACCTGGATCAGCCACCGTCAGTGTTTCGAATCAGAGTACACTTATTTGGCGCAGCATCTTCGCCTGGCTGCGCAAACTTTGGGTTCAAACATTTAGCATGTCAAGGAAAAGACAAGTTCAGTCAAGCCACTGTTAAGTTCATACAACGTAACTTTTATGTGGATGATGGGTTGGCAAGTGTGGACTCAGACCAAGAAGCTATTCAGCTTGTAAAGGAAGCCAGAAAACTCTGCGATACTGGAAAGCTACACTTACACAAGTTTATCAGCAACAGTAAAGCTGTAATTGCTACTATCCCAAAGGAAGAATGAGCAGCTGGAGCAACTGACCTGGATCTAGCACTAGGAGAGCCAAAGATGGAAAGAGCCTTAGGGGTTCAGTGGTGCGTAACCTCAGACACCTTTCGCTTCAGAGTTGTTGTAAAAACCAACCCTTTCACTAGAAGAGGAGTGCTCTCCACTGTGGCCTCGATATTTGACCCACTTGGATTTGTTTCTCCATTCATTCTAGTAGCCAAAAGAATCCTCCAAAAAATGTGCCAGGAAAAGCTGGGTTGGGATGAGCCGCTTCCAGAAGATCTCAAGCCTCAGTGGGAAGCTTGGCTCAGAGACCTCCCTAACCTTTCTGCCATAAAGTTGCCACGTTGTTACGTCCCATCAACATTCAACAAAGATCGGCGGTATGAGTTACACACCTTTTCGGATGCCAGTGTAAATGGTTATGGCATGTGCTCATACTTAAGAACTGTAACTAAGTCTGGCGAAGTACAATCCACCCTTGTGATGGGGAAAGCCAGAGTCGTTCCTACTAAGGTGATAACCATCCCAAGATTGGAGCTTTCAGCCGCAGTAGTAGCTGCCAGGACTGATAGTTTTCTTAAGAGAGAGCTCGAATTTCAAGACATTCAGGAGTACTACTGGACTGATTCCAAAGTTGTCCTGGGTTACATTAACAACGATGCGAAACGTTTTCATGTATTTGTCGCTAACAGAATACAAAGAATCAGGTCAAGTACAGAACCGAGTCAATGGCGATACATTGCCTCCCAACAAAATCCCGCTGATCATGCATCGCGTGGAGTCATGACAAAGGAATTATTAGAGTCCAACTGGTTCACAGGACCCAGCTTCCTTTGGCAAAGGGAATTACC
>JBAMYA010043190.1:0-13651 GCA_037176975.1 Arrhamphus sclerolepis
CAAATAAATTCTTTAAAAATCAGACAATGTGATTTTCTGGATTTTTTTTTTCTCATTTTGTCTCTCATAGTTGAGGTAAACCTATGATGAAAATTACAGGCCTCTCATCTTTTTAAGTGGGAGAACTTGCGCAACTGGTGGCTGAATAAATACTTTTTTGCCCCTCTGTATCTACACTGAGCCCCCCCTTGTCTTTTAGCGACCACTCTGTTTTTTAAATTGTGATACAAACTTGCACCAAAAAGAGCAAACATACATAATATTTTGCTGTTGATACCAGAATAAGGGAAAAAGAAAATTCTAACACTCTATTCTGTTTGTTTTCTGACTCTTCTATGTATGTTCTCCTGTGAAGAACTGAAAGAGAGTAAAGTGAGTCGGGTCTTCCTTCATTTTAATCGGACAGCTGAGGGATCACTGCTGTGCTCGGCAGCATAGTTTCTCTAAATACTGTTTTCTTTCCTGCTCCCTCTGCATGTTGTCTCCCATGTTTTGTGTTTCTGTTAAACACGTGCCTTTATTTATCATTCCAGGTGTCTCAACATGCACTCTGGTACCTGCCTCACCCTGCTTGTAACTCTGCTGCTCCTTCAAGGTGGGTTCAATAATTTCAGTACTCATTTTAATTCTGAGCTTGTTTGGTACTCAAAGCCTTTAGGGAAAGAGTGGTTTAATATACATAAAAGGAAAAAACAAACAGAAAAATAAAACTGTGACACTAAAAAATTAAAGACAGAATGTCAACTGCAAAACATTTAACTGAAAAAAGGTAAGGCTTTCTGTAAGTGTTAATATCACTAGTGTTATTTTCCTATTCAAAAATGTTAAGTTTCCACAGCTGAAGGGTTTCAGTTACCTCCAAGTTACTTTTTACCACCTATACTTAAATGCTCCTTGTTTCCAGGCGAGATAAATTTGGTTTATCATCTGCAGTTGTTCTCTCGGATCTGAAAGTATTGGTATTTGCCTGAGGGAAATGGAGGGGGGCGATATAACCTTTGAGTTGTTTTGAAAAATGACAGCTTTAGCACCGTGACAATTCTTTATGAGGCCCATTTTAACTACTTTACTTTGAACTTGACCAAACCAGACTGTGTCTCCTTGTCAAGAGGCCTCCATCTTTCATCCTGCTCTGACAACAGAGATGACGCGTTGCAGCGCTAAATATCCATATAATCTACTCTTACAAATTAAATTTTACAGACAGGCAACTGCAAGGAAATAGTACTCATCCCCCCAGACTTTGGTGGGTTCAGTGAAATATGAACTCCAGTCCACATCAGGAGGATTTTTACTCATCATATCGCTCCTGTTTTCCCTGCTATGATTATTTGAGATGTTAATGACAGATTGTCATTTTGCTGGAAGCAATACAGAGTTTTTGTTCAGAGCACTAAGGCCCCACAGACCATGAATAAGCTGCTTTCCATGGCCCCTAAAATCTCACCGTCAAGAGAGCGTTGAGGCTGGAACGAAGATGAAATCAGGGTCAGACGAAAGGGGTCAGGACCCTGAGGAGGACGGAGCAGGGGCCCCTGGTTTTCAGGTGGTGCTTGTCTTTGACGATTAGTGTTCTGTTTTCTCTACGATGTCATGATGATTGAAAACATTAGTTTCCCATTAGTTTCTTTTTTTTTTTATATATATAGAAATGCAGAGAGTTGACCTATAAAAGATGTGAGACCACCGTGCTGTCACCGTGACTGCTGATGAGCAGAGGACACTCACCTGCTTAAATCTCACCTGTTTAAATCTGATACAGACTCCCTTGAAAGCAGTTAATTCAATGTATTTGAGAGTCAGTTGCTCAATTAATCATTGAAATGTTTAACAAAATGTGAGGATGCAACACTTTTCTACATTTAATAGGTTTGTCCTGCAAAGTTCTGATGAAACATGATCCAGGCACAACAGACCCAATGTCCCATAAGTGCACAATAGACACAATACTAGCATCAACAATTATTATAAAATTATTAATTTTTGTTTACACAAGAGATCATCTGATGTATTTTTCCTTTTAACGCTTGACACATTTGAAAACAGTGTGGAAAATGTATGTTCATGTTCTTAGTCTCCGTGCTGGACAAATGCCTCAACCCCAAATGATAATTTGGGGTTGCCAGGGGCAACAAGGCATGTTCGCAGTAGATCAAATCACCCTCCACTCTGAGTTGAACATGTGCCTGAATAGAGAAATGTGCTTTCAGTGAATGAAGCCAGAGAGTGGTTTTCTTCACTTGTCCACTCACATTAGCTTTAATTTTTGAATTAGGAACAGTCATTCAACTGGAGAGGCTTTTGTTTGCAAGTCACATGTCAAGTCATTGTCAAAGTGCAGGCATTCATGAAATGAAAATGAATTTTCAGTCAAATTAAACAAGTAGAAACAAATCAGAAAAGAAATAATAAGTAACATATTCTCTTAGATATCCAACCATCCATCATTAGCTTTACCTGCTTGTTCCTTGAACCACAGTTTGATCAGATCCCAGGTATTTAAATGAAATCAATTCTAAATCTTTTGACAGAAAAAATCAAAACAACTGTAGTGTTTATAAAGGTCCAAAGCGTTTTTAATGTCTTTGGTTAGTGCACTGCTGTGCATGTACAGGTACAATCGTGTGACTGATCTTTGTGTGCTTCGTCCCTCGTAGTTGAGCAGGGGACTTCTGTGCAGGAGATCCTGACCAGCCATGAGAACATTGTAAAGATCCATTCAGCAGCAAAAAGTGAGCATGATCCTGACTGTCATGGTTTGTGGTCTGTGAGATGTCTGGTTTTGTTAGTGAAAGATCTTTTTCTTCTGTTCTTTGGTCCGTCTCCTTTTGTTCCTTCTCCTGTATTCTTATTTTTTCTTTTTCTTAGCAATAAGATGTTTTTTCTGAGCCTTGGTTTTGCTGAGTTTTTCTTCCAGGCTGCCTCAGACACCTGGATTCTGTTGTTGACTGTCACACCTGTACAATAATGCTTTCCGTAACCTGCCTCAGTGTTTATACAGCTAGATCCGCTTTAATCAATGTCAGATTCTCATCTTTTCTCTGGTTATTTTGGTCTTTCTCTGTTCTTGTTTCCTGCCTCTATTATGGGATTTTGGGATAACCTGCCACTGCAAACATCTTGGGTTTGTGTGTGTGTGAGTCCTTTCAACATCAGCCTCCCTTCCTCCCATGAGCCTCCATCTGGGGTTGTCCACACATTCCTGACAGTAAACCCATCCTTTTTTTTTTTTTAAGGGATGATAAATATATAATTATTTCACTATTTCATGTGGTGAAATGATGTACAGATCAAGAGAGTAAAATTATGAAGTGTGAAGAAATATGGGACCAAACGTTTTTTTGTCAAAGTATATTAATGTTCAGTATGTGGTAACCAAGCAGAATAATCTTGTATTTTTGATATATTAGTGTGTGTGTGTTTGTGTGTGTTTCCATGGGAAGTGATGCAGTGCTCAGCAGTCATGGATATCCTTTTCCTCATGGACGGTTCCTACAGCATGGGAAAAGGCAGCTTTGAGAGGTCCAAACACTACGCGATCGAACTGTGTCAGGCCCTGGACATCGGAGCCGACAAGGTTTGCTTTCTGTCACTCTAGTTCACTTCTCTCTCTCTCTCTCTCTCTCTCTCTCTCGCATTGATCGCCCTTCTCACTCTGGCCCCGTGCAGGTGCGAGTCGGTTTGATTCAGTTTGGCTCCGCCCCTCGACTGGAGTTTTCCTTGGACTCTTATTCCACCAAACAGGAGCTGAAGAGACACATGAAGAAGATTTCTTTCAGGTGTGTGTGTGTGTGTGTGTGTGTGTTTCATTTCTAACTTATAATTAAATGAAGCGCATCAAGTGTTGCCAGAAATTTAATCCATTGGTGTGTTCACATTGTGACACAATTCTGTGTATATTCTTGTAGCTTTAGTTAAAATTTAAAGTCACTTTCTGAAGAAAATCAAGTGTTTGACCCCATCAATTTGTCCATCATATTGCCACCTGGTCAGTGGTACAAGCGGAGGAACTGCATCCCCATTATTTTCAAAGTGGGGAGACAAACCACTGGTTTCGCAACTGGAATTCTTTGGCAGGACCTTAAGGAAGTGTTGCACAAACAAATGCCCACAAACATCCATAAAATGAAGCAATGTTGTGAAGAAGAATGAGCCAAAATCCCTACATGATGATGTGAGAGACTGATGACATCATAGTTTTTAGATATAGCAGATAAAAGTGGTACTACAAGCTGGTGAACCATGCAGTTTTTCCACACCTTCTGCATTGTTCTCTAGTTTAGAATTGGTTTGTGTTTTGTTTTTTCTTAACAAGTATGTGACATTGCAGTTTTTATTTTGGCAAGCTATCCTCAAAAAAGTAAACTATGTTTGTCTTCTTAGCATCTAATGTGAGTTCCAAAAGGGACAAACTGACATTTCTGTCTATTTTCTTTTCTTTTTGTAATATTAAAGGAGTTAAGTGGGTTTATTGAGTGTGTTGAAACTCAGCCAAAATGCATTTTCAGTCCAAAAACTGAAAGAGGGCTAGTTCAGCTCAAACTGAACTTGAGTTTACTTTGGCAGCGTTCTGCTGCAGATTATTTACTCTGCTGACTTTTCTAGTTCATGTTCTGTAATGGCTCCGTTTCATTATTGTTCTAACAGTAACATGAAACATCATTTTTCCAAACTATCTTCGCTCAGAGGAGGCAGCACCCAGACGGGCTTGGCTCTAAAATACATCCTGAGGAAGGGTTTTCCAGGCGGCCGTAACTCCTCCAGCGTCCCCCAGATCGTTATCCTCCTTTCAGACGGGAGGTCTCAGGGCAGCGTGGTCCAGACAGCTGGACAGCTCAAGGAAACAGGCACGGTCTTGTTCGCCGTGGGCTTGCGCTACCCCAAGTATGGATGACGGTTTTACACCAACCATTAACTGCTTTTTAGTTGTTCACCAAGAAGTCTCAGCATATATTCTTCTCTCTTTTGGTTTTTCAGGTGGGAAGAGCTACATGCTGTTGCTAGTGAGCCAATGGAGAGCCATGTCTTCTTTGCTGAGCATTTCCACGACGCCGTCAACGGCCTGTACACCACACTGAACACCTTCTCTGTCTGCAATGCTACACCTGCAGGTTGAAATATTCAAAAGGAGTTTTTTTTTTTTTTTTTAAACATGTATGTTTATTGTTCTCGGACCCAATCTCAAAATCCTGTTTGTATCCTGTCCTCCAGGCTGTCAGATGGAATCATTTCCCTGTGAGAGGAAGACGCTGGAGACGGTTAAAAAGCTGCAAGGGAATTTCATGTGCTGGAAAGGCTCCAAGGGGTATCCCCCGTACACGTCTCTCTGTCCCTACTACAGGCAAGTGTGCATGCCTGGACCATAAACAGTATCAAAAGACCTGGACAAACCTGCTGTGACATCAACCATAGACTGCAATGCTGCTGTTAACTGCATATAAAACCATACCCTTAATTATGCATACATTTGTGATTTAAAATAACTATCAACTGAAGTAGATAAAAACAAATTTTAGCTGCTAACATAAAGGTAATGATTCATTTCTGAGAGGCAAATAATTACTATTTTCTTGGTTGAGGAGAATATATAAAAATGTTTGAGGTAAATACAGAATAAGTCATAGGAAGCGAGTAATATTTTAAGAGTTAAGGTTATTTAAGTTTTTAGTTCCTCACATGCTGATGAGCACATACAGGTCATCCTGATCCGATGCAGTGAGTGCTGGGAGCAGTGGCTTCCTTTAGCGGGGCTTTACAGCCATCACCTGCAAAAACTACACAGAGACAGCAACCACCCCCAGTATATTGATTTATCTCAAACTCCCCAGATCACAAACTGATAAAAGTGCTTTTGGAAAGCCTGATCTGCAGTATTCCCCCCTCCTCCACCTGTCATCCTGGTTCAGGTCAACCTCTGGGGTCCTGGGACAGCATCTCCACTGCTGTCACTGTTCTTTATATTACTTTTCAGGTCATTATACAGTATATTATAGTTGTGCTGACTAACACTTTTTTCTCTTTGCTCAAGGCAGTTGTGAACAGGGCTCGTCCTTGTGTTCATGCATAGTCAGTATGAACAATTTAATAAAAATAAGCCAGTGTAACTACATCATACCTTCCTAGGGCACATGTGTTTTAGCTAAATTCATATCAGAGAATATTGCAATTCCTGAAGCATGTTTAGTTCAGGTTAGGTAACCGGCAGAAAGTCAGCAGAGTTCATGATTTTGTGGTGCATAAACGGCACTTCAATCAAATGCAAAGTAGAATTCAATAAACGACTTCCTGAGTGTCTAATCAGAATAAATGATAGTTAAAACTAACTATAATAGTTATACTACACCGTAGTATACAGCTGAATTAACTAATTGGAGTTAGATGGATAACAAAATTTCACGTATCTGAAGATGACAACATAAATAGTTGTTTCATGAGCTAATGACAAGAATTTTTTTTTCCAGGTACAACAAGGTTTACGAGAAACACCTGACGGTCTGTCACAGGACTATCTGTCCAGGTAACACTCTTGTCTGCTCTCTTTGATTCTTGCTGCCAGCTATGCTCCTTTATGGCATTGACCAACCCACTTCCTGATATTTGATCTCCTCCTCATCATCATTAGATCCCTGTGACTCCCAGCCCTGTCTGAATGGTGGCACATGTGTATCAGAGGGTGCAGAGGGCTACCACTGTGTGTGTCCACCTGGCTATGGAGGAGACCCCCACTGTGGTCAGTACGCTCACCTGCTGCATGTTAAGGTGATGTTAAGGTGATATAATAATACTAACTGGACCCCTGCATCCCTCCTCAGCTCCTGCGTTATCACTGGACTGCTCCGTGGAGCTGCTCTTTCTCCTGGAAGGGTCTGCCAAACTAACTTTAGAAGGCTTCCTCCGCCTCAAGTCCTTCTTAAAGCGATTCCTGCAGACTGTGATCGGGTCTGGCAGTCCCACCAAAGTTGGCCTGGCAGTGTTTGGTGGGGAGACTCGAGTCGAGGCCCAGATTGGGAAGTTCAGAGGAAACTTGAAGGCTCTTCTCAAAGCTGTGGATGCACTTCAGCCTGTTGGTGGTCAGACCCTGACCGGCCAGGCTATCCGCCATGTTACTCCTCACGGCTTTGTGAGCGAGCCGGTCTTTGCAGACGTCAGTGATGACCTTCCACGCGTGGTGGTGCTGCTCACTGACACTCCTGCAGATGACGAGGTGGTGGAGGCCTCTAAATATGCACGTGATAGAGAGATCTTCCTGATTGGGGTTGGACCAGATGTCTTAAAGGGGCAGCTCAATAATATTACAGGAAATCCCCAAAGGACTCTCACCTACACATCACCTGATAGGCTGGCTGGGAAAATACCTGAGCTTAAAGCCAAGATCTGCAGTGTGGATACACAAGGTACTTTCTGATCAGCACACAGCATGTTACAGTCCAGTGCTTCTTAACACAATACATACACATCTTTGTGTGTGAGTTGTGTGTTGCAGTATTTCATAGTTCACAACAACAGTAGGTTTCTTCCTCAAAGTTTCTGCTGCCACAAAGTTGAACAGTTGTGTTCAAAAGAATTTATACAGTGTATGTTTATACAGTAAATGTTTGAGAAAAAAAGCAGAAACTGTTTGGTTTTTTTTTAAGTAACAAATTAGATTTTTTTCTTCATCTTTTGATTTGCATGTTTGGAAGTAAAAGCTATAATATTATTTTTTAAAAACACCTAATACCTCTCCTCCTTAACAGAAGTTAAGGCTCGAATGGACTATTTTCCAATTTGCAAATAGCTGCTTACTTGCTTAATACAGTGGTGCTTGAAGTTTGTGAGTTTTGTAGAACTGTCCAAACCTTTGTCTGAATGTGACCTTGTCAGATATTGTCAGATTTGTTAGATCACGTCCTGCAAGCAGGAGTGCTACAACTAAATGCCTGAATGCTGCCTGTGAACACATTACTGGAAACCTTTTTTGTAGACAGACTATTTCTGTGTAAATTGCAAGTGGTATATTTCATTAATGGAAAACCACTCATTCCATCATAAGGACCTTATCCCATCTGGGAAACACAGAAGGGCTGATATGACTTGGAATCTATTGGAGATCTGTTGAAAACTAATAAATGCAAGAAAGTCAGGAAAAAGGCTCAATGATCAAAACACTGACATGAATCTTCACTAACATTTCAGATAAATTGTTCTTTATTAAAGTTTACCTTTTCTTCTCACACATTATTTGTTAAAGGTTCATCTATCAGTCTCTTTAAATACTTCTGAATAATCTTTCATCTCTTACTTAAGATTTATACTTTTTTTTTTAGGTTGTCTGGGTCAAGCAGTAGACGTGGTTTTTGCCCTGGATGCCTCAGCTGCGGTTGGTCGTGAGAACTTTGCCACCCTGCAGGACTTTGTTCAGAGTCTCACCGTCCAGTTTGACATCAACCGCGACGTGGCTCAAGTCGCCCTCGTGGCCTACAGTCGGAGGGCGACCACCGTCTTCCACCTGGACACTCACGAGAGCGGCTCTGCCGTCCTCAAGGCTGTAGACGGCGCCAGTTACATGGGCGGAGTGGCGTCAACAGGGGCAGCTTTACTCCACATCCACTCCAATGTCCTGACTACAGCTAAAGGTGCGCGTCCAGGCGTGAACAAGGCGGTGGTGGTGGTGACGGACGGGTCAGGTGGGGATGATGCTGTCGTGCCTTCTCAAAAGCTAAGAGACAACGGAGTTTCAGTTTTTGTGATTGGTATTGGAGACATGCAGAGAGAGAAGCTGGTGCAGATCGCAGGATCAGAGGAGCACATGATCTCCGTGCCTTCCTACGAAGATCTCAAGTACTTTGAGGATGTGCTGGTGCAAATGGTTTGTTCAGGTAAACATGCAAGTCACAGTCTCTGTTTTTAAACAGTTAAAAGTGCCTGTTTTCTTTTTCTCTGTGGATAGTAGAAAGGGATTGTTTTTTTGTTTCATTATTTGAGAAAACAGATCAATACTCTAGAGCAGAGGTGTCAAACTGAAGGCCCGCGGGCTAAATCCGGCCCGCCACTTCATTTCTCTGGACCGCAACAGTGCGCAGAGACAGCCATAAACTTCTAAGGAGAACATTTCTGAGGAAACTTTAATGTGACTGACATCAAAAAGTGGAAAAACTGAGGTGGAGAACAGCTGGTTTATGTCAAAAAGTCAGGATTTAGCAAACATTTGAAAAAGATTTTACAACAAAACATTGCTCATTTTTGTCAAAACGCATGATTTTTATCAAATTAACTTTTTTTTTTAACTCAAAGATTCATGACTAGAAAAGTTGAAACTATACAAAATTTTCAATTTTAAAACAGTTGTAATTTTAATGTAAAAATGTTGCAATGAGTTTATATTTTCTAACAAAAAATGTAATTTTAAGTTTAAAAAGTCAGTTTCGTGACTTTTGTGATTGTATGATTAAAATGTGTTGGGGTGCATTTTTCTCAAACCTTCATAATTTACAATTTTACATCAAATTTGCTTTTTTTTAATGAAGTGATATTCGTACAAAAGTCTTAATTTTATGGTAAATGTTGTAATTTTTGTGTAATTTAAGATCCCATATCAAAAATTCACTCCATCATTTTAGAACAAGAAAAAATTTTACAACAAAATTTACTTTATTATGAAAAAAACAGTTTTTGAAGTTTTGTGATTTATACCAGAGAAGTTTTTTCTTCTTGGTACATAAGCTTCCATTTTATGATAAAATTTGTGAAATTTAAGATTTTTTTTAATTTTTTATGAGTCCAGGAAGTAGGGGGAAATCTGAAAACACAGCTGGTTGAGAAAGTAAAGAACGACCAGCCCTTTAACGGTAACTATGGTGACGATGTGACCTGAGATGAAATAAGAGTTTGACACCACTGTCCCAGAACTGAAAGACCTAAAACATTTGTGTGCTTTGGTTGAAGGCAATGAGTTATTTTTGTCTGTCTGTCAGAGGTGAAGAAACCAGTAAACCTGTGTAAACCCAACCCGTGTATGCATGATGGGATCTGCATCCTTTCCAGAGGAAGGTTCCAGTGTCAGTGCCAAGGCTACGAAGGTCCACACTGTGAAATAAGTAAGTCTTCTCTCCTAATTCCTGTCTTGGTTCTTGAAGTCCATCTTCCTTCCTTTACACTCTGTAATAATGGGAGTATGCGTTCTCCACCTATTTCTTTTTTTTACTTTTTCTAATCTGTTTGCTGCTCAGAGCTTCAGTAGAAACTTATTACTGTTTGCATCTAAAGATATCCCAAACGGAACATAAAACACAGTGAGATGCTCCATTTATTCAGCCCAAAGGCCTGTACCTCTCTTTATAGATTTATATTTAGTACCATCAACAGCTGAATTACGTGGAGAAGCAGTGAACTGTTCTGTGTTTGCTTGCAGGGAGCCGTAGGCCTTCATCCAGGGGGGATCTGCCTAAATCGACTGGTCTGAGGAAGAAGAGCAGACCAAGGAAGAGCCACCAGGAGCTCCTGCATCACTACAAGCTGCATCGTCGGAGACATGCTGCCTGACACACAGTTCACACAAATTACACAAAGTAACAAATGGTACATGAACCAAATATGTTTGCAGGTACTTGACGGAGTAAAGGGACTCCTGACTTTTCTTTGCCCTTTTCTTTCTGTGTTGAAAGTCGCCTAAGAAGTATTCCTGCTCTGTCTCCTGATAACTGTTTCAAGATTGTTTGCTTGTATGTTCAAGGATGTGAATTGTTTTTTTTGTTTTTTTTTACACAGTATACCACATATCTGCATCACGATGTAATTGTTCTTAATATATAATCAATACAATGGTATTTGTACAACCAAAAACATGAGAACATCTTCATATTTTAATTTTATACCACTACTTAATGGGGCTAGATAAGTCTAGTACAGACTAAAAGACATTTTTAAAAAGAAAAAACATTTATACCATTTTCCTGATGACTTGCACATCCAGTTGTAGTACTGAAAAACCTGAATTCATCTTTTGTGACTGCTAAAAGGAGTGATATTTGCAGTATTAAGGAGTCAGTTATTTAAATTAAGGGCAAAAGGAATATTTTATCACTATAACTTCTTAATAAATATTGTATTTTCATTAAAAAGTTGTGTCCTGTCCCTCGTGTCCATTGTCAAGGAAGAAAAGGAAGATGGTCTATAAATCAATTATCAATAGGCTGAATTTTCACAAAGAGTTGTGAGGCCTGTATTTTTTTCAGTTCATTTTATTTTTGAATAAAAAGTGCTTTTTTAGCTAGCAATACAAGCCAAAAGGCTGAATAATGGTGTAATCATATTTACATCTTGGCTACCAGCATACATGAACCAAGCTACAACCTAAAGTACAGAATGGAGAACGTATTAGAAGGGATTCTTTCTGTTTCGGGATTTTGGTGGTTTTAAAATGTTTGGCTGTTTGTAATGCTTCCCTTCTGTTATACATTTGAAAACGCTGTTATGTCACATTCTTTCTTTTGCAAACAGAAAAACAACTCACAATGTCACTGTATTAAAATATGTCTAGTGGTATTCGAGAAGACAAGTTGCATCCCTGTCTGATTGGCTCCTCAAAGTCTTTGAAGGGAGTGGGGGAGGATGAAGAGTCCATGGAGGAGCAGATTTAACTGCTGGACAGTTTAGCAAAAACTGCTTGTGGGTAGTTTCTTTTTTTTTCTGAGGTTTCCTCCTAGGTGGTGGATTTTTTCTCCCATTCCTATAAACACAAAGAGACGACTGTAAATCTCCGTATTGTTGAGTGAGATTCTCAATCACTTGTTCTGCTGATCTAGTCTCACCTTAGCTTTCTGCAAGACGTTGCCTTTGGGGCCCATGATGGAGGCAGGTCTGGTTTTAAGAGCAGAGGCAGAGTTGACCGGAGAGGCTGAGTCTGTGCTGATGTTACTGTTGGAGGGCTGGGAACACGGGGGTGATGGCGATGATGGTAATGACGACTGGGGAAGGGGTACATTTGCTGCTTTGGGCTGAAGAGAAATTAGAGAAGTTGTTAAGGAATGATTGACACTTCAGACTGGATTTACGCTGCATGTCCTCTGTCGCTGTCTATGTAGAGCAGAGGAACCAGTACACTAACCATAGATGTGTCCTGGAGGCTGCTGTCCAATGTGGTTCCCAGTGTGAAAGGCCCCGCTTCTACTTTCTTCAGATTTTCTTTCACTTCCACCAGCCGAAGCTCAACTTCCACCCTGCGCCGCTCGGCTTCCCGACATTCCTCCTCCTTCTGCTTCAGACAGGCTTCTAAGGAGGCTTGCTGTTTGGGATCTGAGAATGACAGGCAGCTGTCAGTCACTGTTACTGGTGTAAAGCTCAGGACAGCGATGTGAGTGAGGGAAGCCCAGACGTACCTTTGCAGACGCTGAGCTCCTCTTTCGTCTCCCTCTTCTCTTTCTTCAGGTTTGCCAGACTGCTCCTCACTTCCTCCCTCTCTTTTTCCAGACGATCCCGCTCGTCAATGTAACGCAACATGTCAGCTTCTGTGCGGTTCTTGCCGAGTTTGATCTCAACAGCACTGTGAGACCCTGGGATCAAAGTGTTAATTTTAGCTCGTGCACAAGTAAATACAATCCGAGCACATTCATCTTGACAATTGTCTGAGCCTGATGGGACAATATGAAAATGATGATCATTGCAAAAAATAAAAAATAAATAATGATTCAGCTCTTTGGTCTTTAGCTGTAGAGGTTGCAGTTTTTCACAAGAGGGCGCCATGCCTGTGAGAATCCTCACTTGGAAAACCATCAAGGTTGACATTTCTGTTTCATGTGAGTAAATATCTTGACAAAGTCATTTGATTTAAAAGAAAAAAAAGATGGCTTTTGTCAAAAGACCTGTCACCTTTTCTCTCTTAATACAGAAGCTGCCAAACCCATTGCTGTTGCTTGTACTGACCTATGGTATGAGCCTTGGGCCGAGCAGGTTTGGGGCTTTGAGGGAGCACAGCGGCAGTCTGAGCTGCTTGGCTCTTATTTGCCCCAGCAGAGTTGAAGGCTTGTGGGATGCCCAGGCTGGTCCTCTTAGGGGTCTCCTGGCTTTGAGGTGAGGTCTTGGCTGGTTGGTTTTGTGACTGTGGCGGTGTTGGAGTTGGGGGTCGCTGCTGCTCGGGTTTAGTGCTGGCAGAGGCTGTATTTGGGCCATTTATTGCGGGTGCTGAATCTGGCTCAGTAACGTTTGTTGAAATGAGCTGGAAATTAAACATTTTTCAACAAAGACATCTTTAATATGGAGAAAAGGTGACCAACTAATTTCAATTCACTTAATAAAATCAGCAAAAGACCAGTGCACTCTGATAATAAATGACATATAGGCCTAAGTAAATCTGCTGCATGCAAAGACATCGTTTGTTGCCCCCCTGCTGGATATTATCTGGATGGACAATCTGACTGGCAGATAATAGACTCCCATGAACAGTGATGCGTGCAGTTTTTTTTTCATAGTAAGTGGTGAGATCATTGGAGGTAAACACATTCTAGTTTTTGGAGGGGAATTACAGTTTCATTGTTTTGATGAGGCTTCTTGTTACTTTTTCACCTGAAAAGCTTCTAACAGTCATTTTATTTGTAAACTTTGCCTATCGTAACCTTCACCCTTTTACACCTATGTAAAGATGTTGTTTGACCATGCATGTGTTTGCATCCTGCAT